>CM053788.1:562273790-562508790 GCA_028749045.1 Cupressus sempervirens | reverse complement strand
GTTTGGATAGTTGGGTGTGCCTTTGGCCCTAGTTATTCTTTTCTTTCTATGTCAAGTGGTATCAAAGCCTAGTTGCTCATAAATGTGCAAGAAGATCATCAAAGCATGAGGTAGTTTGTACTAAGACCTTGGATCATGTAAAATCATGATTTGTATTTGGTTTTATGGTTGTAGATCTGCAAATTTGACCTATAACTTGTAGAGAATTACCATCTTGTAGGAGCCTGATTGTGAAGATGGTTCAAGGTAGAAGACATATTGATAATATAATATTAGATACATTGAGACAAACTGTAGCTAGATTAGATGTTGTGGAGATAGCCCAAAGGAGAGGAGCACATCTTGATGATGTAAGTGATGATGAAGTAGTAGAACTAAATCCTAATCCAAAACCTGAAGAAGATCAAGATGAGGCAAGGTTGTCATAGTATTATCTAGTGCAAATTCAAAGCCTTCTATAGAAGTTGTTCCTTATGATGGAAAATTGGACACCAATGTTGTGTTGGATTGGATCTCTAAAATGGATAAGTTCTTTGAGTATGAAAACACTCCTAATAATACGAAGGTGAAAATTATAGTTACTAGGTTGAAGGGACATGCCTCACTATGGTAGGAGCATCTACAAACTAATAGACAAAGGAAAGGAAAGGAGAAGATCAGAATTTAAGTGAAGATGGTGAACAAAGGAAAAAATAATCCCTTCCTACTAATTACTAGGTTAGCTTGTTGAGAAAGATGTAGAATTTGAGACAAAGAGACATGACTATGAAGGAGTATACTGAGGAATTCTATAGATTGGACATCAAATTTGGACATGTGGATGATTTCTCTAGAGTTCATGATGAAATAAGTTTTGTGAAATTGGAAAGTGTGGAAAAAGATACCAATATGCCTTGAAAGATGAGAAAATCTTAACAAAGATGCATGAATAAAGACAAAGAAGTAGAGGTGGTAGATTCCAAAGAGGCAGAGGTAGATCTTATGGAGAAGGTGGTAGATCTGATAATTTTGTGCAAGATAAGGGTAAATCTCAATGGAAGAATGATGACAAAGGAAAGACTAAGTGCAAAGGTGATGATTCTTATTAAGGAGGTTTTGGTTCTTACTGAGGATGAGGTAATTCTTATTTTAGAGGTGCTTTTCATGGTAATTGTTTTAGATGTGGTAAAGAATGGCATAGATTCTTTGAATGTAGATCCTCTAAAAGTAGGCAAGGTAACAAAAATGTTTTGATTCAAGGTAATGATGGCGGTTCACCAAGTGGACCTAGGCTAGTGAAAATATGATGGTAAGAAGAACCTTATGTAATAAGAGAAGTGATGAGAAACCTATCCTAAGGGGAATTCTTTCCAAAATCAGATGTAAGATGGATGGGAAATGTTGCAAGGGAGTCATTGAAAGTGGAAGTTCTACAAATTTTGCATCAGAAGAGATGGTTACAGAGTTGTTGTTGTAGAGGTTGAAGCACCCTAAACCCTATCATGTTTCATGGATCAAAGATGAGCATAAGATATTGGTAAGTGAACAATGTGTTGTGAAGTTCAAGATTGGATATTACTTTGATGAAGTTTTACATGATATTATGGCTATGGATTATTGTCATATTTTGTTAGGTAGACCTTGGCAATATGATAGATATGCTATACATGATGGAAGATTGAATCAATATACTATTTGGGTGAATGGAAAGAAACAAATATTGCTACCTTTGATTGAAAGTCTAGATGAGGTCAATTGTACTACAATAAGAGTTTGCATGGTTAATGTGAAGCAATTTGAAAAAGAAGTGAAAAGGAATCAATTTTTTTTTTCCATATTCCCTAGAGGACCAAGTTTGGGTAATAAAGGCCAAGTTACAGATGGTAGTATTGATTGGGTACCAAAAGAAATTGTAGAGTTGTTAAATGAGTATAAAGAGATTGCTACACAAGATATTTTTGATGGTTTACCATGAGCAAGGAGCATAAGTCATTGTATGGATCTAATTCCTAGAGCTAGTTTACCAAATAAAGTATCATATAGATTGACACCTACAGATAATGAAGAACTTAATAGACAAGTGTGTGATTGTTGGAGAAAGGTTTGATTAGAGAAAGTTTGAGTCCATGTGTTGTATCTGCTATATTACCACCTAAAAAGAATGGAAAATAGAGGATATGTACTAATTCCAGAGCTATTAACAAGATCATAGTGAAATATAGGTTTCCTATGCCGAGGATGGATGACATAATAAATTTATTGAGTGGAGCAAAGTATTTTACCAATATTGATTTAAAGAGTGGCCATCATCAAATTAGAATAAAAGAAGGAAATGAATGGAAGACTACTTTCAAGACAAAAGATGATCTGTATGAATGGTTGGATATGCCTTTTGGTTTGATTAATGCACCTTGCACTTTCATGAGGTTGATGAATGAAGTTTTGAAAAGATTCTTAGGTAAGTTTGTGATTGTTTATTTGGATGACATTTTGTTATTAATTAAGACTAATGAAGAACATCTTGAGCATGTTAGATAAGTATTGCAAAGATTAAAAGAGGAGAAGTTGATGATTAATTTGAAGAAGTATTCTTTTATGCAAGAAAAGATTGTATATTTGGGAATTGTAATTTTGGAAAATGGTTTGAAGATGGATCCTGAGAAGGTAAACACAATTTTGGAATGGCCTAAATGTGAGAATGTGGGTGAGGTAAGATGATTTCATGTTTTGGCTAGTTTTTATAAAAAGTCTGCAAGGAATTTCAGTTCTATTTGTAATGTTATGAATGAGACAATGACAGGAGATAAAAAGGAATTTAAGTGGACACATGGAGCTGATAAAATTTTTGAGACTTTGAAACAAAAGGTTGTTGAGTTACCTATATTACCTTTGCCTGATTTCAATAAGGTCTTTCAAGTTAAATGTGATGCTAGTGGTAGTGTAATAGGAGCTATATTGAGTTAAGAAGGTAAAATTGTTGCTTTCTTTAGTGAAAATTTGAATGATGCTAAAAGGAAGTATTCTGTGTGTGATCAAGAGTTTTATACTATTGTTCAAGCCTTGAAGAAGTCAAGACATTATTTGATTCCTAAGGAGTTTGTGTTGTATATTGATCATAAAGCTTTATAGTACTTAAGCAATCAACATAAATTCAATCAAAGACATATGCAGTGGGTTAAGTACTTGCAAAGTTTTACACTTGTGATCAAGCATAAGAGTGGAGTTACTAATAGAGTTGTTGATGCATTGAGCAAAATACATTCTTTATTGACTAAGATGAAGGTTAAAGTTCTTAGTTTTGACTAAATGAAAAAGTTGTATGATACTGACCCTAATTTTTCTAAGGTGTGGAGAGAGTATAGAGCACCGAATCTGAAAGATCACATAAGTAATTATGATGAATATTTCATTCAAGAATGTATTCAAAGGAATTTAGTTTTTGTATCCCTAGAAGTTCTATGAGAGTCAATTTTATCAAAGAAAAGCATAGCGGTGGATTGGTTGGACATTTTAGAATTGATAAGACATTGAGTTTACTAAAGGATGAGTATTATTAGCCACAAATGTTGATGTAGGAGCATCCAAAGGTATAAGGGCAATCCTGTGTCAGCCAAAAAAATATACCTAGACATAGTTTTTATTTCATGTGTTTTCATTTTTGAATACCCATTTGGGTCAAATAATGGTTCCAACTCTCATAGTTCCACTATTAGTGTTTTGGGTTAGAGTTTTTAAGCACCTTGGGATACGAATAAATGCCAGAAAAATAGGACTATGTAATTGAGCCATAATTATGGTGAGTTAGAACGTGTAATTTGGAGAGATGATTATAATTGTAATTTAGAACATTCCAAAAAAAAATCAAGTCAAAAGGCCCCATAGTTAGAAAGTTATTCCAATTTTTCAATTTTTGGAGACCTCCTAAGAATGCTTCAAAGTCAAGTTTGAGGTGCTAAATGGACTCATACGGGGTTTAAAAATGGGGGATGAGAAAAGCTATTCCATAGGGCTATAGAGAACTCTGAGAGCTTTCCAAAAATGTAAATGGTTCATCAATCAGAGCTACGGTTCAAAAGTTATGCCTTTCAAAAGTTTGGCTACCATTTTTGGATTCTTCTAATTTTGTGCCAACTTCTAATGTGACTTCCAGAGCCTTCTATTCTAGTGGTGGATGCCAACTAGCACTTTATAGAATGTATTCCTAATTCTTAACCCTTTGGGGTTTATTTAAGAACATTTTTGGCATTGTAAAAGGCAGTTTGGAGTGGAGTTTGAGAGAAGGTACTGGAAGAAGAAATTATCTCTAGATTTATACTATTGTAAGCCCATAGGGCATGTTGGGAGTCTATTTTCTCTATACTGAGTGTGTTAGCATATTTTCATAGTTAATAAATTTTTCCCTTTCTTGTTGTGTCCATTCTGGTCTTGGGTTGTGACCCCATCAAATGTATAAGGATGTTCATAAATTTGTGAAGAGTTGTGGAGCTTGTCGAGTTGTAAAAGAAGTAAGTTATAATACTGGCTTATATACACCTATTGTTGTTTCTGAAAAATCTTGGAGTGACATTAGTATGGATTTTGTTCTTGGATTGCCAAAAATAGTTAAGGGGTGTGATTCTATATTTTTTGTGGTGGATAGATTTTTAAAGATGGCTCATTTCATACCATGTAAGAAGACATTAAATGCTGAGCATGTTTCTAAACTTTTCTTTAAAGAGATTATGAGATTACATGGATTACTAAGAAGTATTATTTCTAATAGAGACAGTAAGTTTATTGGTTATTTTTGGAAGACTTTTTGGAAGAGGATGGGTATTGAGTTGAAGTTTAGCTCTACATTCCATCCATAGACAGATGGATAGATAGAGGTTGTGAGTAGAAGCTTGGGTAATTTTTTGAGATGCTTAGTTGGAGCTAAGCTAAGTAATTAGGAAGTGGTGTTGGCACAAGCTGAGTTTGTATATAATAATTCTATGAATAGGAGTTTAAGGAAAATTTTTTTTGAGATTGTTACTAGAATGCAACCTAGAGGAGTATTAGATTTGAGGAATGTTGCTGGTAAAGAAAATACAAGTGTTGTAGGGGAAGCATTTTCAGATTTTATGGAGTCTTTGAATAAGGAAGTAAAATTAAGGTTGGAACAAAGTAATCAGAAGTATAACTAGAATGTTGTTAAGTATATAAGACATCATGATTTTTAAGTTGGTGATGAGGTGATGGTTCATTTGGAGAAAGGAAGATTTCCTATTGGAACATATAGTAAGCTCAAGATGAAGAAGTTTGGACCTAGTAAGCTCTTGAAGAAGTTTGATAGTGGAAATGCTTATGAAATTGAGTTACTTGATGGTATGGATATATCTACTATATTCAATGGTGCAAATCTGTACAAGTATCATGAGTTAGATGATGAAGTTGTTTTATTAGAAGATTATCCTAACAGAAGATTGAAGAAGTTGAACATATATTGGATCAAAGAGTTGGTAAGAGAACAAGAAGAAAAGATTACTATGAATATTTGAAGTGGAAGAATAGACCCATTGAAGACACTTCATAGATTTCTCATTCCGAGTTCGATTTAGCTTAGGTTGTAATAGCTCAATGATTTAGGAGAATCATTTCTTTCAACCCTAGTTGTCCAATGCAAGAGCATCCTAGGTTGCATTGATATTCTGCATGATTTTTTTTTCTTTCTATTGAGTTGAAATGTCTTGCATTGTCAAGCTTTTAGTGGTTGCTGAGTTCTTAGTTGTTGTCAAGTGATTCCTTTGGTTTTCAAGTGATCCTTTGGTTGCTAAGTGATCCTCTAGTTGCTGAGTTCTTTGTGGTTGTTGAGCTCTCTATGGTTTCCAAGTGTTGGAAATATTCAAGATATGACAAGTTACTAAGAGGGGAGGGGTGAATCAGTAACTTCTAAAATTTCAAACAATAAAACTGTATACTGATATATTCACCATTCATCCAAGTAACCTATTGTAAGCATGAAACAAAATCATTTGTAACACTTGAACACACAGATTTGGTGACCCAGAAACCTTCCAAATAGAAAGTAAAACTGGGGTGGGGATGAAACCCACAAGCTTCATTACTGCAGTATGAAGTTGGCCGGTTAAGGCTTACAATGACCACTTCTGGTGATCTTCCCTGTTAGGAGCAATAAGGATTGCTAGATCCACCTTGTTAGAGGATTTCCAAACATACAATAAAGTATGCACTCTGTTAGGAGATTTACAAAAGACTGTTAAGTCTACCTTGTTAAAGGATTTACAAAAACTGATTCACCTGTTAGAATGAAACAGTGGATCTGATTACAACTGATTGCTGATAAGATCCGCTATGCTTTGATTCACCTTGATGTGATAGATAAAACTTTTTTGCTTCAAAACTAGACCTGCTGAATATCTTCACAATTCAGCCCACATACTTTTGCATGCATGTATTTCTTTCGCACTTTCACACTTTCACATTTCCATTCATTACCATTGCCATAACAACTGTTGTTTGAATGATACAATACATTGCATATATATACCATCCATATAAATAATACATGCAAGGTCGGCTAAATAATACATGCAAGGTCGGCTAAAACAACAAGTGCAAATCTCTATACAAAGTCGGCCCAAGGTAAAAACTCGGGTTCACTGAACTGACTCGGTGTCCTTCTGATACTCGGCATCCACTGCGTTACTGGGCATCGTCATGCACTCGGTAGAAGTAAAGGCACGGTACATACTAAACACTTCGAGTAGTTCTGAACTTGGTAACCACTGGAGACTCGGTAGAAGAGATGTCACTTGGTGAATACTTCTATCTGAACTGTTGCTCGGTGATCAAAGGAAACACTTGATAGAACCTTGTGACTCGGTGATAGTTAGTTTCCTTGATATCCGTTTGAGCTCAGTAAAAATTAATTTCCTTGATAACCTCGGGAGCTCGATTATCATGAAGTTTTTGATTACATCTTAGTACATCTTTACTCGGTCAAAACTAATTCCTTTCTTTACCTTGAACACTCGGTAAACACTGGTTGCTTTGTTCACCTTGATCACTCAGTAAACACTGACTTCTTTGTTCACCTTGATTACTCGGTAAACACTAACTTCTTTGTTCACCTTGATTACTCGGTAAATACTGACTTCTTTGTTCACCTTGATTACTCGGTAAACACTGACTTCTTTGTTCACCTTGATTACTCGGTAAACACTGACTTCTAGGTAAAGCTTGGCTTCCGGTGAGAGCTCGGTAAGCATTCAGAATCCAATAAGTGTTGTAACTAATGACAAAAATATATCATAATGCCAACAATCTCCCCCTTTGGCATATTTGACAAAAATACTTATGAGACAAAATTTATCTGACATGCTGATGACTGATTCTGAATATACATAGCTTCGTTATATACAACTCCCCCATAGAATAGCTTTGTTATATACAACTCCCCCATAGAATGTACATACATTATTTACATGAGCTGTATATCTCTTCCTTTGTAAATTTTTTTTTCTGAAAACACTTATTCACCCATAGTATACATATCCAACAATAATCTCCCCCTTTTTGACAATAATGCCAAAGAATAAAGAATATATATACTTATATAGAAACACCAAAATGAGAGATGAACTCTGAATGTACCTGGAGAATAAGCTGGAGAGTCTTATCCCAATTCTCTTGCAAAATTTTGTAGGTGGAAAGAGCTATTTGAACTTTAGCTGAAAGTTCAATCACATGATCTGCAATGGAGAAGTTATTATCATGGATTAATGTCTTTGAATGTGCAATATGCTTCTGCATTGAATCCATGATGGGAAGGATCATGTTTTGGATATCTATCAATGTAGATCGGATCCTTGCCTCTTCCCTCAATAGCTCTGCCTGCTTCTCTGAAAAAAATTTGATTCTGAGGTGATGAGATGAGCTTGAACTGGGGTCAAGCTTCAAGTTCTATGCGCTTACCTTCAGATCTTCATCAATTTTATTTAGTTTTTCTCTTATTCCTTTAGTGTATTTGGTAACATCACAAAGTTTAGCAAAAAGAGATGTTACATTATTAAAAGAATTTTCCATATCTGCCAAAACTGAGGTTAATGCAACCTGATTTATTGCAATGTTCTGGGCAATGTGCCCTAATACCTTATTATCAAATTTCTTTTCTGCACGCTCAATTAGCTTTTCTTGTCCTGAGGCATCTTCATTGAATTTATTAACTGTCTCTTCCAGTTGAATCAAAATGTGTTGAGAAGTATCAACATCAACACCTATAGCCTTAGTAATTATGTTCTGGGCTTCCTCAATTATCCTATATTCCTTATCCCTTTCTGATCTTAACTACATCTGAGTAGCCTTTTTCTCAATAAGTTGACTAGCATACCTCATTTCTTCAATGGTAGCATTATCAAAGTCAATCTTTGGAATTACTATCTCTGTGTCCAAGTAAATGTCTTCAGGAATTTCCTTTCCAGTGATCATAAGTCTTAATGGTTGCTTTTGTTTGACTTCTGAGATGACTGGTTTGACCTTTGGAATAGACACAACAGTAGAGACAGAAGGACTAGCAGTAAAAACTGGGATGTTTGAGGTTTGAGTGCCAATAGAGGTATGTACAGGGTCAAAAATTTGAGTGCTGGCCAAAAATGGTGATACACTCGATAATATAGTATCTGAGCTCACTGTGCCTGAAGTAGATGGCGACAAAATTGTAGAACAAATTTGAGTTGTCAAAATTTGAGAACTTACAGCAATACCAACTGATGATGATGGAGTCGAGGAGGCTAACTCAGTAGATGAAAAGGGGTGCAGCTCGGTAGTCGAAGAGGGATGCAACTCGGTAGATGAAGTGGTAGTCACTTCTACTGATGATACCTGGAGCTGAGATATGGCAGGTGTAGATGGTAAATCTGGTGTAGATGAACCTGCTGAAGCTGACTCCAACCTTGATGATGTCACAGGTTTGTCTGGGGAGTGAGGAAGGGATGCAATAGTTGCTGCTACAATTTTTACCGTATCATCCTCCTTATCTTCCTCTTCAGCTTCTTCCTCTTTGTCTTCTTCCTCTTTTTCTTCCATCATTGCATGCAACTCTCTTGGTATAACTGTGATGGATGGAGTGCTATCTGATTCATCACTGCTGCTGCCGCTGTCATCATCCTTTATTTCTACTGGGTCTACACTGGGCTTATGTAGATGATAGATGTTTTTCCACATGTTTGTAGCATCATTTAAAACATGCTCTATATCTTTGATCAAAACCAAACAAGTGTGGAATTTGATCATCATTTTACCTTCATAGGTTTTCAATTCAGATTTTACCTCTGCTCCAGTGAGACTAGGCCGAAGATTCTTCAGGGATTGCTCATATATATCTTTTACCGTCTTGGTGGCTAACTCCCATCTTGGCTGTACTCTCTCCAGTAGTTCTTTAGAGATATGAGGAGCAATCTAGTCCAGGGAGTATTTCCATTTTCCCATTTTGTTAAGTACCAGTTCCTCAATTTGCATTTTCTCTGCATTAGTCCTTGTCTCAAATCTCAATGCCTTGAAATTTGCAATGCCAACTCCTTCTTCCAATGTTTTTATTGAATTGTTTTAATAGTACATCATCTAGGTCAAACTCCATATTTTTCTTTACAATTTTATATGCCAAATCTACAGCCTCGCAAGGTACACTATTCAGCCTGCTGGAACTATATAGTTTGTATGCAATAACATAAATACCAAATTTCAGTTCTATATCTAAAACATTGTTGAGTTTTAAACCTCTTCCATCCCATTCAGCTTGGGTTTTCTTCTGTAACTCATCCCATCCTAGGGTTTTGGTGGTTTTGGCTTTGCTGAGCATTGGGAGACCCGTGATTTTGTGAATCATCTTCTTGGTTATCAAAACTGGTTGTTCCAACCACAACTGACCATTATGTACTCGGCTCAAGATATACCTCACCCATTTCACTTGGAAACTTCTTGGCAGATGCGGGATATGGGTTAAGCCTTTGGTTTCCAAATGTTTGAACTCAGGTTTTAGGGTTCCATCCATGCATAACTTGGCTAGGGTGCTATCGATATCTAGTGTCCCTATTTCTTGCACAGTACACTTGAAATGAGTACGAATATCATTGATTAGAAGTACCTTTGGAGGAATCTGTGATTGAGCTCCATGCGGGTCGAGTGATTTAGCGATGGCAGGAACAAGCTTGAACGTCGGTGCCTTCCATTTCGTTCCCTTTACAAGCATTTCGGATCCTTTCTTCGCCTTGCTGCTGCTGGTGCTTGCGGAAGCCATTGCTGCTCGGTGAGTAAGAAGATTTCGTAAGAATACTTCGCTGGAAAATTTCTTCAAATCACTTGAATTCGCTTGAAAGCCCTCTTTTTGTAAATCTCGAATTCACAGTGAAAAATGAGGTTGAAATCTGCCCTTTTGATGAAAAATTCGTCATTAATGTTTAGCACGGAGGTAGCTACGATCGACAGGCTGTCATCCACTAGCTCAGCTTAAACTTTGCAACTCGGTGACCAAAAGAAAATAGGTTAATCTGCCCTTAACTCGGTAAGAGAAGAACCAACCATGCTCGGTAAGTGCAACTTGGTGAAAGAAGCCTTATTGCACCCGACTGAGCTCGGTAAGGTCATGTACCGACCATGATCCTGATGTATCTGAAATACTGATTTGATCATATTTTCATTCTAGGACTACTTAGGATATTGCTTGTAGATATAGTCCTGGTCTTATCCTGATGAGTCTTAATTGGAAATGGGAGAGTCACTCACTTCTTGAGTGACCATTCCATCACTTGAATTATCTGGCTCGGTAGACTTTGGAATCCATTACTGCTTCATTTGTTTCCGAATATTCTCTACTTTGATTTTCTTCTCATCCTCGACTTTCTTTATGTTCATGCAATTTTTAGATATATGACCAAGTTCTGTACATGTATAACATCTTACAGTGGTATCCCTTTTCTTAGGTGATGCCTTGCATAGTTTATGCCAGTATGACCATATTCTCCACAATAATGACATCTGCACCAAGTGTTGTAGTCCCAACCAAATATTGCTTTGACAAGTTGTTTAGCTAGATTAAAAGATTTGAATTTGCATTGTGATGCCTTGTGACCTTGCTTTTGGCATTTGTGACATTTACCTTCAAATTTTGATTTCCTTTTGCATTCATTGGCTTTGTGTCCATGCTGATTGCAATTGTAGCACTTTCCATTAAATTTGCCTTTTCCATTGCTCCAACATCCATTAGATGTATGACCTAACTTACCACAGTGGCTGCAAGTAGGTTTTTGATTCTTTTGAGTACCCTGTTTGGAGGATTCACCTTCTTCCTTGTATCCAAGGCCTGCTTTACCATTTTGTTTATGAAAGTTTTCTTCATTTTGCAGATTCAATTGATCCATATCTTTTTGAGATTTTACCATTCTCTCATTGACTTGTTTTTCAGAGATTAGATCACTTTGTAAGCTTGCATTGATTTGTCTTTCAGTAATTAAGTCATTTCTCAAAATCTCATTCTCAGATCTTAGATTCATAATTTCTTCATTTGCATTAGATAATTGAGTTACAAGATTTTCAAGCTGAGAGGATTGATTATTCCTTACCTCTAAGTCTTTAGCTGTCTTGTTCCTTTGCTCCAAGATTTCGCATAGCCTGATGGACTGGATTCCTTGTTCCCTTTTGAGCTTTCTTACTTCTTCCTGCAGAGATCCATTTTTTTCTAAGAGTTCTTTGATTGCTTTGTCAGCTTCATCTGAACTATTTGATAGTGAGAGATCTTCAATCTTTTCTTCAAGATACTGATGGTCATTCATTTGCTTTGCAAGTTCTTTTCTTCTTTTCAAGGATTGTGAAAGATGCTCTTTTGCTTCATTGAGTTGAGCCATGGCCATTTTCAGATCTAGCTTTTCATTCTCAATAGTTTTGTCAAGTCTGAATATCTCCATTGTCCTTGATCTTTGCTCAAGCTGTGAAGCTTTTATCTTGAGAACCTTATAGCTCTGATACCAATTGTTGGAAATATTCAAGATATGACAAGTTACTGAGAGGGGAGGGGTGAATCAGTAACTTCTAAAATTTCAAACAATAAAACTGTATACTGATATATTCACCATTCATCCAAGTAACCTATTGTAAGCATGAAACAAAATCATTTGTAACACTTGAACACACAGATTTGGTGACCCAAAAACCTTCCAAATAGAAAGTAAAACTGGGGTGGGGATGAAACCCACAAGCTTCGTTACTGCAGTATGAAGTTGGCCGGTTAAGGCTTACAATGACCACTTCTGGTGATCTGCCCTGTTAGGAGCACAAAGGATTGCTAGATCCACCTTGTTAGAGGATTTCCAAACATACAACAAAGTATGCACTCTGTTAGGAGATTTACAAAAGATGGTTAAGTCTACCTTGTTAAAGGATTTACAAAAACTGATTCACCTGTTAGAATGAAACAGTGGATCTGATTACAACTGATTGCTGATAAGATCTGCTATGCTTTGATTCACCTTGATGTGATAGATAAAACTTTTCTGCTTCAAAACTAGACCTGCTGAATATCTTCACAATTCAGCCCACATACTTTCGCACGCATGTATTTCTTTCACACTTTCACACTTTCACATTTCCATTCATTACCATTGCCATAACAATTGTTGTTTGAATGATACAATACATTGCATATATATACCATCCATATAAACAATACATGCAAGGTCAGCTAAACAATACATGCAAGGTCGGCTAAAACAACAAGTGCAAATCTCTATACAAAGTCGGCCCAAGGTAAAAACTCGGGTTCACTGAACTGACTCGGTGTCCTTCTGATACTCAGCGTCCACTGCGTTACTCGACATCGTCATGCACTCGGTAGAAGTGAAGGCACGGTACATACTAAACACTTCGAGTAGTTCTGAACTCGGTAACCACTGGAGACTCGGTAGAAGAGATGTCACTTGGTGAATACTTCTATCTGAACTATTGCTCGGTGATCAAAGGAAACACTTGATAGAACCTTGTGACTCGGTGATAGTTAGTTTCCTTGATATCCGTCTGAGCTCGGTAAAAATTAATTTCCTTGATAACCTCAGGAGCTTGGTTATCATGAATTTCTCGGTTACATCTTAGTACATCTTTACTCGGTCAAAATTGATTCCTTTCTTTACCTTGAACACTCGGTAAACACTGGTTGCTTTGTTCACCTTGATCACTCGGTAAACACTGACTTCTTTGTTCACCTTGATTACTCGGTAAACACTGACTTCTTTTTTCACCTTGATTACTCGGTAAATACTGACTTCTTTGTTCACCTTGATTACTCGATAAACACTGACTTCTTTGTTCACCTTGATTACTCGGTAAACACTGACTTCTAGGTAAAGCTTGGCTTCCGGTGAGAGCTCGGTAAGCATTCAGAATCCAATAAGTGTTGTAACTAATGACAAAAATGTATCATAATGCCAACACCAAGTTCTCTTTGGATACTGAGATTGTGTGGTTGCCAAGTGATCATTCAGGTGCTGAGTGTCAGTGTTTTAAGAAGTCTTTGTTTGCCAAGTACTTTGTGTCTAGTCCTAGTTTGGGCCAACCTTGCTCAGTAGTTAATATTTTATGTAAGCCAACTTGTCATTGTGAATGCATTTAATGTAAGGTTTAGTTTTGTGATAGGTTGACCTGTGGTTGCATAAGTATTTAAGGAGGTCTAGGATTGATTTTTACATAGGGAACTGAGAAGAGTAAGGAGCAGAATGTGAAGTAGGATCATCAAGGATTGTAATTGAATTTTTACATGGCCATAATCTAGAAGACCTTACAGTTGGGCATGTATGTTGATTATTTGATGAATCAATAAAATTTTGTTTCTCTTCTTCCTCCTTTGGTTGTTGTTCTTTGTGTTGTGTTTCTACTATGTTAACTCTTGCAGGGTGGTTTGGATAGCTGGGTGTGCCTTTGGCCCTAGTTATTTCTTTCTTCTTGCGTTAAGTTATCTATATAGGTTTACTAATTTAATGTTTTCTAAAATATAATTAATTTAGTTATCTAGGTTTGAACCTCAGTTTTCTATGTTTGATGTAAAATCTACATCTATGATTAAGTAGATATTTAATTAAAAAATACTATAGTACTCTATTTAACATATGATTTAACTATATAAAAAATTAACTAATTCTAAATAACTAACTACTAAAATGCTTAAAATACTATTAATTTAACTAATAGTAGCATTTAATAACTAAAAAAAATGACAAAACAAAAAACAAACAAAAAAAACACCTACCACTTATGATTGAAACACCCTAACCCACTCATTAGAATATGGAAACCATAATAGTTAAAATGACCTCCAAAAGTGATTTTTATGTATATATATTTCCTTGTACTCTTTTGGCCATAACACTTTTAGCCGAAAGGGTTTTGGTCATAACTTGGATACCACATCGACCTAGGAAAGTGCTATGAATGTGTACAATTGATAGGGTTACGACCATAACTGTTTTGACCATAACCCTTCAAGATATTTGAAAGGGTGACATAGGTTTGTGCTTTTACATATTTACATGTTATATACAAAATTCTTTGCATGACTTGGCCTATATAGAGTAACTTGGTCACATTGATGACCTTCTAACTCTTCCTAGTAAATGACTAAGTATTTCACACAAATAAACAACAATAGTTAGAGATACCAACAATCTCCCCCTTTGACATTAGTGGAAAAAAAACTTTTTCATGATTACATCATTACAATGGTAGCAAAAGTACTTCCCCTAAGCCTATGACTTAGTTCATTTAGAACTGCAAAACTTATTCTAAATAAACAAATAATGAACAATATATATAGATGAGTCTAAGTAGTCTGATTGTTTCTATGTCATACCCTATTTTCTTTCTAAACTCTACTCTCTAAATGTTGAATCATCATGTAATAATCATTAAAAATCTCCTCTTTACTCCTTGGTTTTATCACCTATGTCTTTTTCTGGAGTTGAATGGGTGGAATCAAACCATATTTTTCAATGAATGGTTTTTAAACTTGGTTGATCATAGCAAGTGCATGATCCCAAGTGGCTCTGAATGATTCCAAAATATGATTTTACAACTCCAATCTAGTTGCCAAATGAATCAACCTATCAACAACTAAAATATTATGATTATCATGAATAATATCTTGTGTTGACTTCATTTCTTGTTGCATAACCTCCAAATGAGGTACCAACATGGATTGGATGGAGATAAATTTTGACCTCGTGTTTCTATTAGTTGTCTAAAGTTCAACCAATTTTCCTTGAACATACAATAGTTTATTATAATGGCTTGAGTTGGATTCAACTAACTAAAAAATGATGCTACTTTTTCTCTACTTATCAGCTTGAATCTGCTAGATGTTTTCTTGAATATCACTAGTGAGTCTTGGCACATCACACAAAATATTGGCATATGTGAAGGATTATGGTCAACCAAACTATGCCCTTAAGGGGCAATCAAAAATTAGCAAATTAGGGTTATGCCAACTTGACATGCAATTTTCTACTTGTTATAAAATTTATATTAAAAAGTTGAGAGAAAAAAATCTCTAGGAAATTGAATTTAGTTTCTAAAATAATAGGTCTTATTTAAAAAATATAAAAATCAATTGGTCAAATTTTTTAATTTTAATGCAATAGTACAAACACTTAAGGACAAAAATAAGAAGTAGACGTATGTCTGACCAACATAATAAAAATTGAATGATAATATTGTTAAATAATATTCTAGATAAGAAGTAGAATCTTGGCTGGATGTGACACATATTTTTGGATATTTTTATTCTAAATAAATAATTAATTATGAATTTTCTACTATAGTATTTTTGGAATAAAAAAATCTTGTGTCTAACCACCTTAACTAATTCAAAACTCTGCAAAATTTAATTTTTATTTATTTTTTCTTATATTAGAAGAAGTATAGAATGTGATGCATTTTTTTGGATTTTAAAAATGTTGTACCATTTAAAAGTTATAGTTTTTTTCCAAGCAATGTGTCAATCAACACTTTATATGTAACTTCATTAGAAAATAAGTAATAATTACTTACTAAACTTGTAATTTGACAATCCTTACATTTATGGAAAGCTATGAACATTGTTAAGAAGCCCTTTTAATTCCATCAATTTTTGGTGAGAAAATTTGTTAGCTACATGTTTGAAGTAAAACACAAACAAGAACAAGCCAAAAACACATTTTTGGGACATTTTTAATGAACTAACCATATAGGGTTGGTATCAAAAGATATATTAGGCCTTATAAAGGTATTAATGTTTTTTTTTTAGTAGTAGGATGGGTGGGAAAAAATTTGGAATAGATTTTGAAATGCTTTGAGGCATTTTAGAAGTACATATTTTTCAAATCATAACTTTTTGGCACACCATCATCTTGCACATACCCATTGTACAAATGTTGTACTTTTTGTGTAAGTTCTATGGTATTCTATACACATTTTTGCAATTGAATGTTTTCCTTGATGATGGTTGTTCAGACTTTCTCCACAATCTTATTCTAAATTTTTTGGCTAACCAAGCCATCAATTTCTCATTTGCTTCTATACCTCCAACACTTATTTGTTCAACAATATGTACAAGTTGGAAAATGATTGGGGCTTGTCCATTAAATTTCTATATGTCAAATGATTCTACAAAAATGTCCTTTACATCATGTAATACTCTCTTCTATTGATGTTCTCTTCTCAACTCTTCTTGTTTCTTCTTTTTAGCTAGAATCTCTTTCAACATGATAGTTTTCTCAAGAGTGAGATTTTCCAAATCCTATTGTGGCATCTCAATAACTTTGTCTAGACTAACTTGAATATCTAGAGAGCTATTTGTTGGCCATTTTTTCCCCCATTTGGCCCATCATTGATAACCAATTAGAGAGATATTTAATGGGCTAGATTCCTTGATGTGGGTTAACACACTTTTTGGTTGGGTTAACATCTTGTGTTAACAGGGTGTCTTCATGTGTCGAGTTAGCTTGGTTTGTTCATGTGCTGAGCTAGTTTAGCTTGTTCATGTGTTGAGTTGGCCAATTTTTCCTTCATGTGTTGAATTGCATCTTAACATGTATTTTTGCATTAGATTAACATTTTTCTTTAACCATAATCAATGTTGTCTCTTCAACCGAACATTCAAGAAATGTGCCGACCAACTATTGCATGCCACATGGTAGATCCTTATTGTGCTAGGTTGCTTTTGATTTGATAGTGGTCATACTTTTGCATTGTTACTTGAGTCTCTTGTGAAGATACAATGGTTGTTAGATTGTGAAGCATCTTGTGGGTATTTTGATTGCATCTCAACTATCCATGGTTATAAAAGAAAATATGCATCTACAATTGGGTTTTATTTACTTGTTGAGGGGATTTCTACAACATCTTGGCTGTCCATATTTGAGTGAAGATCTACAAGGATGGTTCACATCTTTGTGAGGAAAATTATATTTTTTCCATGTGGGTCAACTCTATATTTTTGCGGCAGGTTAACTTGCATGATATCCCACCTGTGTTTTCTATGATAGCAACGTGGATTTATTTTTTGCAGCCATGACACTTTACAAGGATTGATATTTAATATTGAAAAACATCCATTGGCCTTGTTTGCATGACATCTATGCATCTCCATGCCTCATTAATGGTTGTAATGATCAGATCTTTTGGATTTGATCTCTTGTGGCTGAATGCGTTATTTTTTGGTTTCCTCCTGTAACTTCTATAGTAGATTGATTTCAAGATCAGATTTAGTTCTAATATTTATTTCTAATCTTTGCAACTTGACTCCATCTTGTGGGGTTTGAACTTCAAGTTAGATCTGAATTATGCCTAAACTCTATAAAGGAAAGTTGTAAATACTTTTTCTAGTTTCTTATTTGTCTGTGTTTTTTGCAGTAGCATTATGCTATGTACTTCCTTTCCTTCCATTAATGAAATAGTTTTCCTTCCTTATCTCTTCTTGCCATTTTTCAAATGTGCATGTATCTTTCCTCTTGGTAGGTATTTCTTTCTAGTTTTTAAGGTTTATATGCCATCTCTAGACTATTGATGGTTGTTGTATAAGTGAAGATGTCTTTCCTTTCAGCACTTCAACTAGTTCCAAACCTGCATGTGGATTCTTGGAGATGGAATACAGCCAATACTAGTGTATTCTGAACTTTTCATTGATGCATCGTGCATACATGGATAGAGTTGTAACCACCATTCTATCTCAGTGCATCACCTCCCTTTCCATTTCTACATTTTAATTTCACTTCTTCTTCTCCCTTTTCCTCTCAGTAGTAGTTTAGGTGCACCCTAATAGTAAAGAAACTAGCCTTCTTTGGAGATTCAGCCTCAGAGCGCAAGTCCCACACTTAGAGGTTGTTTCCATGTTGCACAAGGTTGCTTCAGGGCCAAACCTCAAGCAAGGGTGCAAACTTTTGTGACAACACTATCCTTTATTTATTTCCCTTTATTTGTTGAAGGATCCTTCTTCTCAACACTAATTTAGGAGATGGTGAGGGGGTATCACCACTCGGTCTTGCTTGTATATCAGTGATAGAGAAAATAATGGTTGCACTCAATACTATTTTATTTTCCTCAATATGTGCTTCTGACACATTTGGTCCTTCTTGACCTTTGGTGGAAATGTCTACACTTGTGTCTTTATTTCTTCCCTTTGCCTCTTGCTCCTCGTTGTCGACATATAAGGGCTTCTCTTTCTTAGTAACTAGAGTGTCAGGGGTGTTGGGATGAATAGGAAAAATGTTGCTTTATGGACTTGACACACTTGAACTCATTTCATCACTTTGATAATCTTGGATGGTTATTGTCTTAATGTCTTTCTCCTCTGTCACTTCTTTGGTGACAAGACCAAAATTTCTTTTCCAAAGTAACTCATTCTGTTGAACTACAACTTCAATCTTATTTTGTAAAATCATAAAAACTCTAAACTTAGGAATACATTAGTTCCTATATTTCTCAAAAAATGTTTCCTTATATTCTTGTGATAGATCTCATGGGTGACTTTGGCTAATGTGCCATTTATAATTTCTTTATCTACTAGATGATGTTTGTTCCCATCTTATGTAAAGTCTTCTATAGAAATCCATTGGAAATTTGTTCTCTAATTTAGAAGCAACTAATTTTTGACTTGCCATGATGTCCACCATGGCTTCTTTAATTTTTTATTCGTCCTCATCATTTAAGGTACCATATTTTACATACCCAAAACTAGATAAATTTGCAAAACCTCATATGTCAATACATACCTCATCAATATTTTTTTTTCTTCTTGTGGTTAGTCTCTTAATCAATCTTCTCCTCTTTGGTTGTCTAGAAGACGCTTGAGATATTTCTCTCTTTTTTCTTGATTTTCTGCACTTGGTAGTCTCTAATACTACTTTCTATATAGATTTCTTGATGCTAGCTACTGTTGCCCTGGTCCTTGGCTTAGTTGGTGGTGAACAAGAGAGAAGTGTCACTACTATCTTCTTTGTAGTCTCTTTTTCTTTAGGCTTAATAGATTTAGCCTTCTTACTAGGTGGTGTGAGAACAACTAGGGATTACCCTTGAATCCTTATTCTTCTTCTTCTTCTTCTTCTTCCTCTTCCTCATTACCACTACCTTTCTCTTTATCTTCTCCAAGACCTTGTGTAAGCTTCATAAGTTCTTTTCCTTTGCCTCAAGGGTGCCTAGTTTTTCCTATAGTTCGTCAATCATTTTCTTTCTTTCTTCTCCTTAGAAGTTATTTTGACATTTGTAGTGATTCTTGCCTTAGCTTCTTCATATTTTCCAAAATATTCTACTTTAGTATCAATCTCTTCTTTTAATAATGTAATGATATTTCCATTTAAAATCTCACTATATTTCATAATCAAATATTATTAGACATGCCTTTCTCAGCTTTACTTCCTACACAAATGTGTTATTTGTGTCCACTAAAAAGCATATATCATTGCATTGTTTCATTACAAACTCTTCTCATATTATTTTCCTTATCTTTATTCTCTGTTTGAATTCCTCAAAAGACGTGTCCATAAAATTTTCAAATTCTCTCCTAATTGAGTTATATACTCACTAATTTTCCTTGTTACTAGTTTTCCTTGTTCCCAAACAATATTTCCAAAACTAGGAAAATGCTTCTAAATATAAAAGAAAATACACATAACAAGCGATCCTAACTTGTACATAGAGTTCTTTGCCTTCCTAATAGATATCAAGCTTCTATGAGTTGAAGTCTCTGTAACTCTACAAGATCACATTCATGATATTTCATGACAATCTTCCACACCAAATCCACAGCCAACATTGGTCAATTTGCTCAATTGATAGAATTTATAAGAATTTACTCTAACCTCAAATTCAATCAATGGGTTAGAGATGTTTGAGATGGAAAATCCTTATCCATTCCACTTGGATCCTATATTAGCCTCAATTTCCTTATGACTCATACATCATAGTCTTGTTTTTGTCTAGAGTGGGATAACCTATAACCTTGTGAACAATTTTCTTGGTTATCTCAACTGGTCCATTATATATCTATAACTTCATATCATGGATACTTCTCAGTACAATCTTGATCCATTCAATCTTCAAATTCCATGGAAAATCGAGGTCACATGTTAACCCTTTCCTCTCAACAATTCTAAATTTTTCTTTAATTACTCCTTCATCACAATTTTTCATAAGCCTCTAGAATATCATAGTCATCAACTTCTTGAATATTACACATGTAGAAACTACAAAGATCATGTATCATGATTACCTTAGTTGGTATCAAGGATACACACTCATTGAGTTGCCTTTCATCATGATCTTAGGAATAACACAAAATTTTGGTGGAGGGAGAGCATCACTCCTTACAAAGTGAATATTACTAACCTCTACTCCTTGAATCTTTAATGTGGATGATGAAGCTGCCATATTTCTTTGATAGGGTTTGAAACTTCTTCTTTCTAGATAACTCAACACCACTCAAATCTTCACTCAATTAAGCTTATGTTTCAAAATTTTCTCTTAATTGCCTTAAGATCTTTTTTGCAAAGCATTCAAATTGCTCTTGTGGTCTCAAATTCTATATGCAAGGTACGAACCGATGTCTTTAATATATATATATATATATATATCCTTTAGCTCAAATTAGGTTCTCCATTGATGCTATGAAGTTTGATGGGTGGAAGCCTGCTATCTTGGTCAATATTGTGCCTTACAAACTAGGTCTTCATTAAACAACTCATTCTCTTCCATCTAACTTGACCTATATACATCAGTTTAGCATCTGAAGTAGTTGACCCATATTGTAATGCTCAATCAATATAAACAATTTTGCTAATGCTTGACACTAATTGTGTAAATGATTATTTTTCACTTGTCCTTGCATAGATCAATTCTTATGCATCTTTACTTATACAAATATGAACTTTATTACATTTTATGTTTTGAAGTTGATGTAAGATATATAATTAAATATATAATTCCTTACATACCTTTCTTGATTAGTTGGAGATGATATGATCACTGTTTTTATTGGATTGGGTGATCTTAACTCCATTTGTTTCACTATTTCCATCTTCTATCTTTTTCTTCACTCTTTGATTCATCTCCTTCTTTGTTTGTTTAATGTCCACTTTTACTTTTCCTTTGGTAGGATTATGGGTTGATGATGGTTCTTTGGTCCTAAATTTTTTTCTTGAATGTCCAAACTTGTGACATTTGAAACATACATTGTTAGGTGCATAATTCTACATTTGGTTAGTCCAATAGGACCTTGTCTATGATCTACATTCATATGTTCTATGTCCCTACTTTCAAAAATTATAACAATAGCATTCAAATATAGATGTAGTAGATTAATTTTTCATTCTTTATCTACACTCATGTATTTGATGTCCTTTCTTTTTGTAGTAATTTAAACAATAACCATTAAACTTTGGTTTAGGGTTTTGCATACCATTTTTTCTTCTGCAGATGATTTTTGCATGACCAAGTTTTGCTCAATGATAAGATTTTGGTTTTCCTTTTGAATTTTCATTTCTTAGTTCTCCACTCTTAAATGATTCTCCTTGCTCAGTAGATGACTTTCCTAAACCACTAGTGCTGTTAGATGACCTCATTAGTTCTTCAAAATATTCCATTGCTTCTTTAAGCTTGTTGAATATTTCCACATGTTCTTTCTCATTTTTTAATTCATTCTCCAATAAGTCCTTTTGTGATCTTAAATTTTCTATTTCTATATCCTTTCTATTCAAATTTTGATTTATAAACATCAATTGATTAATCATATCTAGTTAAGTGTTTGTAAGCTTTTTTTATATCAGACATCATTTCTTTAAGTCTAATTTCCATTTTCCTTCTATCTTCTTCAACGAAAACCTTGTCTTCCTCATATTTCTTCTTTTTTATGATCACTTCACATAACCTTGCTAACTGAATCTCATGTTATCTTTTTAGTTCTTTTACTTCTTCATTAAGGATTCTATTATTTTCTTGTAGATCTACAACTATTGTATCACTCCCACTTAAACTTCTAACTCCAAACTGTCCTTGAGTTTCAACTTCTTCATAAATAAAATCATTTTATTGAATGGCCAAATTCTTCCTCCTTTTCAAGGATTTCTTCGATTCTTGTCTGGCTATTTCAAGTTGTTCTAGTATGAGTTGGATGTCAATCACTTGATTATCCATAACTTTGTCCAATTTACAAGCCTCCATCACCAAGATCCAAACTCCAAGTTATTAAACATTTCAAGAGAACTTAACTCTGATACCAATTGTTGGAAGTCCTAATTGGAAAAAGAAGATACTGAGGGGGGGTGTAAATCAGAATTTGTAACACTTAAACCATTTCAAAAATTATTTAGTGCATTCACCATATTTACCATCTCATGTCTTATGAATGCATAACATAACTTATAAAATAAAACTATAGTAACATGTAGATCTAATCTATCTATCACATGCATGCAATTTAATCACATAACACAAAGATTTTGTTAACCAGAAGCCCTCCAAGGTGAAGGTAAAATTGGGGTGGGGATGACACCCACAAATCTTCAGTACTATAGTAATAAAGTTAACTTATTAGGGTTATAATTTTTGACCATATTTGATGATCTACTCTATGAGGGGTTTTCCTTGTTAAAGGAATTTGAGTCTATTAGATCTCACCCTATCAAAGGAGTTTGTACTTACAAAAAAGTAAGGAATCAGTTAAGAGATTCACAAAGATCTATTAAGAACACTATGTTAAGAGATTATCCTTGACTCAATCTGTTAAAACTGATTCAATACCTAATCCTTGGTTTTCTTTGATAAGATAATTTTGGATCTTGTCTCTTCAATCTAATTTGATATAACTTTACTATCCTTCACTTCTTTGACAAGGTCGCTTCCTCTACAATAATAGAAATGAACTCTTTCTCCTTTTTGCAATGTTTGCACATTCACACTTGATTTTCTCTATGATTACACAAATAACTTATTAGCTCCTTCTCATCACATCACCATAATTCAAACGAGATTTAGATGTACTCTATTTAAATATTTTGTAAATATTTTTCTAGATGCTTCCTTATTTTGCCTCTTTATTTGATTGGTTAATCACATCACATAGGGATTTGTGATCCATGTTATAAACTCATAATGAACTATGTAACAACTTCTACAAGTACAGCCTAAAATGGTTTACATCAAAATTTGTATCATTCTAGACTTGAATGTCAGTTTTGCACTACTTCACACTTACTATTTATGATACTTGACATTCATTGTTCATTTTGTTGATGCTTGGTCTTTACTATGATCGACACCTTCTGTGTAACCTAACATCAATATGATTGAACTATTAAGTAATCATTAGGCTTGACTTACATTGAAAATAATCGGTGAACAAAGTCTTTCTTGGCTCCTATAGAGCTTAGCATTTGCATGTTTTATAAACAAGTCTTTACATGACTCAGCCTACATAGAGTAGCTTAGTCACAAAGATGACCTTCTAACTCTACCTAATATAAGAAAAAGTATTTGATACTAATAGGAAATAATAATTAGAGATACCAACATGCATAACTAGAGAACTCAACTTCCAAGGAGCTCCCCTTCCTAATATGTGAAATCACTCCTCAATTTTGAAATGAGGTGGTGTTAAGAATGCAGAAGAAACTAATGGGTTGGAAGGGTAAAGTTCTTAGAAATGTTGGAAAACTCTAACTTATTGTTGTTTCTCTGCAATGAATTCTAGCATATTTTCTATCCATATTTAGGATTTTATGCCACTTCACGGGGTGAGTGCACCAAGATGGTGTACAAAAATGGGGGTATAAGTGGACACCTTTTGTCTAAAATCAAGTAGATCTAAACTCGGACAAGACATCTGAGGTTCATCTACTCAAAATGACAATATGCATAAAATATATTTAATAAATTGTAGTGCTTTGAATCTACTTTCTAAACTACTAGAGTTTTTACAAAATGGGTAAGATTAGGTGGGTAAAACCTTGCACACAATAAAAAATAGTTCCTGATTATTTTAGAAAACATAACATGGTTGTTTTCATCTATAGCACAAAAAACATATTTATATTTAGTATTTTGTATAACCCATATTTATATTTATGATAATTAAGAGTCATATCTAGAATTTTTTTATAGTTTTTTGCAATTTTTTGATGAGTGTTTATTTATTTATTAATTATTGAATTGATTAAATTTTGAAATTTTTGTATGTGTTCGTGTGTTGAGCATAACTTGCATCAAAATACTTGAAAATGGAAACATTTTCACAAAAAGTGTATATAATCAAGTGTAGAAAAATAATATATAATTTATTTTGAATTTGGTTAAGTATATCAAAAGTTATTAAAAATATGGTAGACATATGTCTATGAGGAATGTGAAGGCATTGGTAAAAGTAATTATACATTGTTAATATTGTCCAAAAAAAGAAAAATTGATATGGTCAGAAAGCTGAGAAGATGTGTTATATTATGGTAGTAATTTTAGAGATACCCACTTCACCATTAGCAAAGTTGATGAAGGCAAAGATGAGAATTTATCTTAGAAGATGAAAACACATCTGAAGGAAAAAAAAAATTGGAGGGAAAATAGTCTTCCAAACCTTTGGGTCATTTCACTATGCTAGATGATCAAATTATGAAAATGAAAAAGAACATTAAAAACCTGATCGGGTTTTGAAGAAGTAATATTACTTGTTGAAAACTTGATCAGATTTTGAAGAACTAAAAGTAGGCTTTACTCTAAAGACCATAACATATAGAGTCTGATTGACTCCATTCAAAATGTATTGGAGAGATATTGAAGAGAACTAAAACATGATGTAGATAAACCAATCCTATCTCATCCAAAATTTTATTTCCATCAATTTGAATTAAGCATAATCTAAAATAGGTAGTCATTTTTTTCCAAATGCATAATCAATAAGTAAATACAAATGTTAATGTATTTTTAATTCTCTCTGTCTCTCTCTCTCTCTCTCTCTCTCTCTCTCTCTCCCCATCTCTTTCTTCATGTACAATCCCATCTCACTATCTCCATCATATCCCTTAATCTCTCTCTATGTCTCTATCTCTATGAAGTTCCCATTTCATGGATCAAAGGTTAGGGAGAGAGAGACAGGGGGGGGGGGGTTAGGGATTAGGGGTCAAAGAGATATGGATAAGGGGTTAGAAAAAGGTTTGAGAGAGATAAAGAGAGTAGGGGATAGAAAGAGAGAGATGGGATAGGATAAGAGAATATGAGAGAGAGATGGAGAAAGTGATAGAGGGATAATGGATAAGATGGAGAGATTAAATAATATGGAGAGAATGTGTGTGTGTGTGTGTGTGTGTGTGTGTGTGTGTGTGTGAGAGAGAGAGAGAGAGAGAGAGATATATTAGGGGTTAGTTAGGGAGGGGGTAGGGCTTATTCAGAGAGGGGGTAGGTGTTAGTTAGAGAGACAAAGGTTATGGATTGAACATTATAGAGAGTGGTTACGAGTTAATGAGATAATTAGAGATGTTAAGAGTTATTAAAAGATATATTATTAGTTAGTGAAAGAGTGATTTAGGAGTTAATGTGCATGAGTTTTCCTTTGTGTGTGTGTGTGTGTGTGTGTGTGTGTGTGTGAGTGTGTGTGTGTGTGTGTGTGTGTGTGTGAGAGAGAGAGAGAGAGAGAGAGAGAGAGATTAGAAGTTAGTGAGTGATTTGTGTCTAAGAAATAGAGAGAGGGAGAGGGAGAGAGGTGATAGAAAGATAAAAAGTATGATAATATGCTTACCTACCTATTTTCTCCATGTTTGGAAAATAATGGCTACTTATTTTAGACCATGCTTGATTATAATGGATGGAAAAATAAAATATTGATACATTACTATTGTTTTAGTTGCATTATGTTGTAGATCTCTTCAATATCTTTCTAATGCATTTTGAATGGAGTCAATTGGAGTCTAGATGTGAAAGTTATGGCTTCCAAAGTGAAGCCTATTTTTATTTCTTCAAAACCCAATTGGGTTTTGAATAACTAGATCAGGTTTTGAATAGTTTTTTCATCATCAAAACCTGATCGGGTTTTTTTTTTTATGTATTTATGCTAGGCTTGGTAACCAAGCCTAGCCACTTTTTGAAATTTTATATAGCCCGATCAGGTTATTGACATTTTTTTTTTTGAGGTGTTCACTAAATTGTACATCATCTTGGTGTACACACCCCAAGGATATATTGGAAAAAATAAAAAGAAAATTCTTATGATTGGGAAATGAGGATAAAATTTTTAGATAAATTTAGTTAGTTAGGATAAAGCCAGTAAGCCATAATATCATGGGGGTTCGAACCTCAAAAAAATAGGAGACATAAATAAGGTCCTCATGACTAAGATTAGATGGAGGCTATCCCAAAACTAAGCTATATGGTGTAGAATTGTGAGGGCTAAATATATTTGGAGAAGGTCATTTAACCAATGTTTGTACACAACTAACCTCCCAACTAGATCCAAAATCTAGTCAAGCATTTTAAATATAGAAACTTCTTAAGAGCTAGAGTGAGATGAAACATAAGAGATGGGAATACTATTATATTCTAGGAGGATAGGTGTATTAGGGATTCCTGCTTATTTGCACCAAATTTTTCCCATTGAAGGATCGTAGTGTGGCTAACTATGGTCTCAAGAAGGCTAAATATTAAGAATGGAAAATGGAAAAAGATTAAATCTTGGTAATCTAAATCCAATGGAGAGAGTCTTACATGAAGAGCTAGGAAATATCTTGAATTAAATTAGCATCCCTTCCTTCTCAAACAGAGATATGTTTATTTGGGACAAAAATTCTTTAGGATATTTAAGTGTAAAATTTTCCTACCACATCATCATTGGTTTAGGATGTTCCTAATAAAGTTGGAGGTATGTTTGGAATTCCAATTTCCTCTCAATGATCAATTTTTTAGGTGGTCAATTATGCATAATAGTATCCTCATGAATGATAATCTCCAAAGATTGGGTTTTAGCTAGTTAATTAATATAATCTATGTAATTATGAGGAAGAAACCACCCCCCACCTCTTAATCCACTTTTCTTATTCCTCTTCTATTTAGTATAATGTTTTCAACCAGTTTGGGTTTTCTTGGGTATTTAACACTGACACCCATAATTTCAAATTTAATTAAAAATGTCCCTCACATCATCCTCTCATTATAATACAATGGAAAGCCATTCCCCCTATGCCCACTAAAACATCTATAAAGATCATAATGAATACATTTTTAGAGAGAGGTTCTCCCCTTTGAGCTTGTCACCCACATAACTATGACACTTATAAAGGAATGTTGTCTCAACTAGAATGGAAAGCTCCCCCTCTTCCTTTGACACAACTTGATAAGAAATGGGTGGAGATTTAGAATATTTCCCATGTAGTTGAAATAATAGACAATACTAAGGATCTAAAAAGGAAAGAAACAAAATGGAAATCACCTCCCACAAATTTGTAGAAAGTTAACTTTGATGGATTTGGAAGAGATGGTACTACAATTGCATGAGGTGTTTTAAGGGATGATTATGGTAGTACCACTTGATGAAGCGTACTCCCCTTATTACCATAAATGCATAACATAAATAGAGAAACAATAATGATTTGTGATAACAAAATATGGCCTTCTTATTATCTACAAAATTATAGATTTTATAGATGTCAAAAATACATATGCAAAGCCACATGAGTGCTTTCCTTATAATAATTTGAAAGATAGAGTTGCAAACAACCAACCAAGACTGCTTAGGTAATACTACAAGCCTTCCTTGTGTAGATAATTTTATACTACCCCAGAAGGTTATAGATATTAGCCCAAAACCTTGAGGCCAAAAAACTCTTAAATTATATAATATTTATTACATTACATTCATCTCAAAACAATTAAAAATTATATTTTTTTAGGTAGCCCAACTTCTAAAGGCCATAAGTTTTTAATTCTAGATATTATTGGCATTTATAAACCCTTTTTTTTTAAATTTCATCTTGTAATCTACAATGCCTAACTCATGCAAGCTCTAGTTAGTTTAGGTTTGAACCCTTTTCGAAGCCTCTAAAGCCTTGAAAATTGAGCTCAAAGTTTTTGTATCAAAAATTCATATGGAAAATATGCAACCTCATCCTATTAAAGTCCAGGTGATTTTATTTAACCCTAGTATTTACAACTCAACTCCTTAAGATTTTGTTGAGATTTCCTCCATGATTGAAACTAAATGCCCTAAGTCCACCTCATCATAATTACTCAAATTGATTAAAATGGAGAAGGGCATCTAGATTGTGGACTTAGATTCTAAAATATATATATATATATATATATATATATATATATATATATATATATATATATATATATATATATATATATATATATATATATATATATATATATATAGAAGATGAAGAGCATGACATGATTAGTGAGGAAAAATAGAAAGTGGGAGAGATTAGTCTTATAGATAGTCAATTGAGCCCCATGTTATCCCATGTCTCAGATACCCTAAAGAATGTGGTTTATACCCTTGGGAAGTCCTATGATGAAGAGGAGGAATCTCACATCATCACCCATATCCAAAAACATGATAATGTTAAGACAAAGATTGGTAATGAGACCTAGTTGGCCTCGATGGAGATACTCAAAGCCGAAAGGAGGATTTCTCTACTTTGGAGAAGAGTATCAAGAAACTCTAGGAGAAGCAAGATATTGTGGAACAAAGATGTGATGAGGTTGCCAGATTTGTGGTTAAATTTATTTACTTGATAACTTCTTCCCTACACCTACTCCATACTAAGATGGAGGGACTTGTTGTTGTGGTGGAGGTGGAAACTACTAGTTCATTGTGCAAATTTTTGGTGGATGATTGGCTCCAAGTTCTATTGGAAAAGCTAGAGGGGAAGGAGAAAGAGAAAGAGAGATAGCTCTATAATTTTAGTTTCAATTTTAATTTTTTGCACTTATGAACTAGGCCTAGGAGGGATCTATTTATGTTTCTTATTTGGACTTTATATCTTTGTTGATACTTTGTAAATGTTTAAAATTGTGGCTACTTCTAGTATTAGGCATAGATTGTGGGATATTGTAGTTTGGTTTATTTTATATCAAGAAAGGGGGTAGGTTAAGAATGTGTTGTTTTTGACTTTCAGTTGTTATACAATATTTTTTTCTCTATGTCAACCCCCATTTTTGGCTACTTTTAATTTCAAAAACTCTAAAACTATATATGATATGGCAATGAAATCAACTAGTAGTTAAGATATATAAGATGAGTCTCCACCCATAAAATTAGAATATTCTGAGATCCCATGACCAACTAATTAAAAATAGTAATCTTCCACAAATATAAAATCTACACTAAAATTCCTTTATTAAAAAGAAAAAAATAGAAATACATTTAACTAATGCAAGATTACTGTTGCACCTATGATGCTCCTGCATTAAATTATTGACTAAAAAGTGAATGTATCTTACATGCAATCACTTCAAGCTATATGATGGTTAGATAAGTCATATTTATGGGTTTACATTCATGCACTCTAATTTGTTCATATAAATCTTCTAAATTTTCTCAATCCAATTTGATTTAACCAACAATCCTAGACTCTACTTTAGGTATATTCATAACTCACAAATATCAAAAACCTTTGGTAAAATGTTCAAATTCTTAAATGACCTAAAAATATGGAAAATAGTTTCCATGAATAACAACATTCCATGAACAAGTGATCAATATTGGTAATACTTCCTCTGTTACCATTAAGATATTGCAATAGGGAACACTCATTTTGGTGATTGAAGAAAGTTAAAGCCCGATGCCTATGATCTTGTATAAAAGATGAGCATGTACATATATATCCATATACAACAAGTAGTGGAAAAGAGTGGTAAATAAAATAGATCTTACATGAAAATGACTAAAACTCCCTCTCTTAACCACATAAGTATCGTCAAAAAGAAATTTATTAAACATATAAGAAATCCACACACATGCAAGTATGGGGTAAGCAACCAATAAATCTCTATTTATGCATGACATCATAACCTATGAATTCCATCACCATGAAGATAAATATAATTTTTAATTGAGATAACATAACATAATATCATCATAAAAAAACTATAACTACAAACTAAGAGAATATAAAGTATCACAATTATGCAAGTAACCATAGCTATCAATTGAAAGAATATAATTGAAAAATCACTAATTGTTCATGTTATACAAATTAAATAATAAAGTTGTGTCAACCAAACATATATTTAAGAATCAAATATATAACCAACACACATGAAATTTGGCACTATAAAATATTGTTCCAGTGAAACATTAAACATAATGATGAACTACGAGCTCTATTAGAAGTGTGTTCAACTAGATAATAGAAAGAAAGGGTATTAGATATTTCAATGATATCATTGTGAAGGGGAGTTGATTTCCTTAAATGCTACTTATGAAAGAAATTATATTTCTCAAACACATTAGAGATCTTTTTTCTATTCTTAAGGAAGCTTCTTCCATTTTATTTGTCCTTGGGCATTTTGTGGGCTCAATTAACTACTTTAACATTTTATGCTACTTGTATAGGTCCATTTTTTTTTTGTGAATCTACAAATATTTATTCTTGCATTGTCGATAAAGATGATATTTTGTCCCACCTAAATTCCTCTTGGAGACTTAACTGGCATCCTTGCACCCTCCCTATAGGAATAATACCTTTAGGAGTTTGTGGGCTAGACTAAGTGACCCAAAGAAGTCTCTTTTATGAAAAATTCTTTTTCTTAATATTTATGTACATACTTCCATGGGAAACTAGCATTGTTTAGTATTTACAAGCTACAAAACACTATCATACATATATTTCTTGAATGTAATTTTTCCAAAGAGGTTGGATCTCATTTGACATCACTATTAATGACAATATTAGTACTTTGGAAATTATTTGATTAATTAAAGTGGGAAGGTACTAAACCCATAAATAAAAAGTATCATCAAGTTTAGAACAAATAAAACACAAAGATCATGAGTACTGGCCCAAACAAAAAGCATCAACCAGAACCAATAGCTACAACTAAAACAAAGGAAAAGCTATATAAACTAAAATAAGAAGGGTCAAAAGAAAACCCTAGCCAACTAAAAGATTTTTAATATGGGATAAACCATTGTCAACTAAAAGAATGAAAAATGAAAACTTAATTAACTTAAAGGACCAAGGACAAAAAACCAGCAATCACAACCAAGCATGGCACCATACGAACCAACAAACACCCTACAATAAAAACATCAGAAACTAGCACCAAAAAAGAAACCAATTTCCTACTTTTTCAACTCCTTGAGCTAATAAAATAAGGAGAACTTGGGGCAAGTAATCTTGAGTTCACTAAACCCTTAGGAAGTCTCCTATTGACCATACATTATTTTTGGAGTCTCCTCCTTTCATTTCTTCTTTTTTGGTGTCTCTACAAGGTGAGCCTTCAAACTCTCAATCACCCCCTCCATCTTAGTCTAGAGATAGATACTCTGAGAGGAAAGATTGTTAATTTTCTCTCCTAGTTAGGCTTGCAATTTATTCATAAATACCAAGGCCTTTAGCACTTTGTTTCACTCTTCCTCAATGGAAACTTTTTTTTCAATATCATCCACCCATTCTTCTAGCTTCTCCTAGTTGTTGGTCTTGTCTCCTAGTTCCCTACCCAATTCCCACAAGGCCTCATCCCTATAGACAACCATCTATCAATTCTATATCCTTTCTCTCAACTTCCATAATAATACCCTCAAGTTTGTTAATTTTTCTACGAGCAATGTGCACTTGAAATATAATCCACCTAGCCATCACTTAAGAGGACATCTCCATAGAGTGGATAGTTAGTTTTTCCAAATAAGTGGTTCCATCATCCTTTTAAGGAATTGGACCATGTGAGGGCTCATTTGACACCCTTGGATCATCTAAGTAGCTTAAATCCTATTGGAATTACAATAGGAAATGTAAAGTTCTGAGAGAGGGATGTGGGGGTGAATCAATGCTTAACTAGAAAACCTCCAATGAGAAGGTAAAACTGGGTTGGGGATGACACCCACAAATCTTCACTACTATAGTAATAAAGTGTATCCAATGAGGGTTACAATATTTGAACATGAAACATGATCTACCCTATGAAAGGTTTTCCATGTTAAAGGCTTACAAATACTATTAGGTCTTACCCTATTAAAGGTTTTCAACACCCCGTTAGAAGTGTGCCTTGTTAAAGGACTTCGACTCAAAATTAAGAAAGCACCTTGTTAATGAATTTCAATACAACCTATCAGAACTTTGTTTCTTGATGTTAGATCACCTCTAAATTGATGTATACTTGATCCTTCTTGATCAGATGTCTCTCTATTGTTCACTATTTCCTTCCTCTATTCTCCTTTAACTGATTTTGTAATGCAATTCAAATCATAATACCTTGGTCACCATGAATGTCCTGGTTTGCACATGCAAAAATATCCTTGATCATTCATTCATTCCCTTTCACACTCATATAAATTTTAGGGTTTGTCTTCCTTAAGAAGACCTCGATGACTTAGGGTTAGGTATAAATTAACGATTGTGATTCATCCATATTGCCACTTAAACCTTCCTTTTACCTAATTGGGTGCATATAATGCATGGGAATTCCAACTTAAGATTCATCATTATCACCAAAAATATCATAATTAAATCTTTAAGTTAGCTCAAAAATGGTTTACATAGTAGTTTGTGCCAATACAAACAACTATGACAAAACTGTGTTACTCAACCATTGAAGTCTTGGATGCTCGACACGTACCAACTTCAATATTATCACTTGGCATCTGAATGACTCACCATGCACTAATTTCTTGGCTCCTAAATAATTTGGCACATACTATTTTCTCAACACTTTAGTGACTCAATACATGAGTGACTCAACACTCATTGTTTACTCGACATGCTCTAACTTATATGTTGTGCTCAGCGTATGTTACTTTTTTAGCATGAACTAAGTAAATGACTTAAGTGTATAAACACTCACTAGTCAAAACTATTCTAAGATCCAAAATCTCCCCCTTTGATATGAGTGTCAAAAATTCTTGGTCATGTATTAATACTCTTATCCTTATGGGCATGACATAATTGACTATTCAGCTTCTATACAAAATTTCAAAATATCAAAATTTTGTGACAACTTATGCCTCAAAAATATCATAACTCCCCCTGAGTTGTCTAATCTAGATAATCTATTCTATATTATGCATCAAAACCTCTCATGTTGAGTAGATTTTCCTCAACTAATACTCTTTCACTTTCTTTTATGCTTTCTGCTCTTACTCCCCAATTTCTATTACTCTCCCATTCTTGCTCTATATGCTCCCCCATAGCTCTTACTCCCCCTTTTTGACATTGATGTCAATGGGTCATACACTAATAGTTTTTTGTAAAAAGGATTTATGGACCTCAAGAATAATCTTAAGAGTGACATATCAATTACCACAAGCTACCTCCAAAGACTTAATTTGGATGGTCAGCTCAGCAACAGGGTGTACTAGGCCATCTAATAGAGAAAGATTTGGGTCTTTCTTCATAAGTGTTTTGACATAGCCTAGCTTCTTGTGTAAAATATCCATGTGAGGAGTCAATGTAGTCTAGATACTGATCAGTTTACCCCTTATGTTGGCTTCATCTACTTGTAGTGTTGCTAACTAACTTTGGGTTTGCAGCGGTGTCCTAAAGTGTTTCTCACTTCGAGCTAGAGTCATGGGAAATTTTGAACCTAATGAGTTCATTTGACTTTCCAAGCTTAGGATGTGATTCCTTATCTCCTATGTGAAGAGTGTAGGATTACATAGTTTGGTATATAGAGAGAAAATATTCTCTATTATCTCCTTTACACTATCTATCTTCGTTGCCAATACAACTTGTGTAAGTGTTATTTCACTATATATCTCTTCATTTACTTTACTTTGAAATTTCTTCCTAGACCATTCTAATAATTTGGCATTGGTATCTAGGTCTGTATCACTTACTCTTTCCACTATGTTGGTCAATTATTTAATGATTGACTTTGTTTCATCTAGAGTAGGCAAACTGAATGCATCTAAGAAGATGTCTTTGATATCAAGAAAAGCTTGCTTCTGCCTATGCTCCCTTTTGAGTAGTTCTTGATGTTTCTTTCTTGCTAGGGCTTTTTGAAGTATACCCATCTACTCAATTGTTATTGCTACAAGATCAAACTTGGGTAATATAATTTCTTCATCTAGGTTATCATCTTCGTAGGTTATTATCTCTTTTTCCTTGGATGAACTAGGACTTGACATTGAGAATTGCAAAGGTGTTGCATCTATGCTTTGCCTCTAAAGAATTTAACTAGATGGAGTGCCAAATTTTGGTAAAGTTACTAGTGCTTGAATTGCAACTAGCTCCTTTGGCTTGGGTGTCAAATTAGTCTCTTTAGGCTTGTCCTTTTCTGCCTCATTGATTTGAATTGCACCTTGTTCTTGTGCTAGAGGTGCAGGTGCACCTACCTAACCTATTTGATTCTATGTCACCTTAGTGACTAGTGCTTCCACAGGTTATCCTCTCTAATTGTCTCAAGCTTATGTGTTGTAATTTCTAGAACATTTTCTAAGAAGAGTGCCATCTATGTGTGTACTGACAGTGCATTATGCTATCTCCTTCCTTTGATATAAAACCAAGGGTTGTGAAGGTTGTACACTAGTGACTTGAGGAGTGATTTTAGGTAGTTCTTGTGTTTTTACCTCCTCCCTTGTAGTTATAGTCACTGATTTTTGAATTTCATTTAATCTAACCAATACAGGATTGTCACATTGTAGATTGGACTTGTATCCTTTTCAAATCTTCCTCTATCAGGGGATTTATGTTCTAAGCAATAGGATCAAAAACATCCTTTATTGTAAAAATTTCAATATTGACATTTATTACCTATGGAGGGTTGGCACTCAATATTTGTGTAACTTGTGCACTTTTGTCTTGTTACTACTCTTCCTTAGCTATTTCCTACTTATCAACATCCATATCAGTTCCTCTTTCAATTGTGCCTTCTTCATCATCTTTGACCTCAATAGATTCTTTCTCATTATCTTTGGTTGTGGTTAGTCCATATGTGATTTTCCATATTTGTTTGGACTTGTGAACAACATCCTCTATGTTGTTCTATAGTATGCTAAATGCCATATACTTAGGAACAAACCTAAGAACATATTTCTTTATGGATCTAGATATTTGTTCCTTGCTAATTTCTTATATGACTTGAGTGAAGGCTATCTCCCTAATTTTCCTCTTTGTATCTAAACAATAGTGCCATTTTTGCTCAACACTTTCATATAGACTTTAAAGTATGGAGTTGGCAATTTTTAGAGGAGCTTTCTTAAAAGTAGCCATCATGGCATATATTGCCTCCTCCACTTGATTCCTCTCAACTTTTCCAAGATTTTAAAAATCAATGTGAGAGAACCTAATAAATCAACATTGTTTCTAACATTCTCACATAAGTTATCTAGATCTGAAGATGGATTATGACTCACCACTTGGAATTAGCTATTGTCATTAGATTCATTCCTTTCCTCATCAGATTAAGCTTGAGAAACATATTTTCTTCTAGGTATTTTCTATGGTTCACCTTCCTACTCTCTAGGATTTTCTTTTTCTTTAGCGTTTTGTACAATGACTCATGTACTGGCCCTTGTGGTAGGTATTGTCTGTTTAGGTTGGCTTGGTTTAGCAACCTTTTTAGATCTTGTCACAACTTCTACCTTGGCCTTTCTCTTCTTCTGATAAGTAGGAATAGGTTCTTCCTTGACTTCTTCTTCCTTAGCACCTTCTATAGTCTTTTTTTCTTCCTCTTTTTGATCCTCACCTTGACCTTGTGTCAATGCTAGAGTTGCTTGAATTTGAGTGTCTTCTTCCTCTTCTTCTTCCTCCTCAAAACCTTCATCAAATTTTTCTTTTAGTTTCTTCACCAATTTATCCTTCTTCCTAATAACTAAAGTAGTCTTCAAATCCATAGTAATCTTTGATTTGTCCAATTCATAGTTACCAAAAGCTTTGGCATCTTTTTCCACTTCTTTTGCAAGTAATGTTGTGATTGCTACACGGGCCTCATCAACATTAATCTCATAACCTAATGGCCATAGCCATCTCACTCTAGGAATTACTATTTGAAAAAATGTGTGATTAGCATCTACTAGCTAGGAAAAAAACATCATTATAATGTTTTTCCACTAATGAAACTAAAATCCTTAATCTCTTCTTCATGGATTGTTTGAAATCCTCAAAATAACTAGTCATTATTGACTCATAGTTATCACCTAACTATTCAATGAACTCTCATATTTGAACTGTAGTAGACCTATTTGTCTTCTATGTAACATTACCAAATGTAGGAAATGTGTTCTGTACATAAAAGAAGATACATACCAAAATAGATCCAAATTTACTTTAATTACTCTTTGTTTTCCTTATTGCTCCCAGATTTTCAATCAATTGTTGTAGCTACAACTCAGCAAGATCATATGTATGATCCTTCTTCACAATCTTATAGCTCATATCCACTATAATGTAGGGTACACTATTTAATCTACTTGATGGATAAAACTTATGTTCAATTACCCTCACTACAAAAGCTATTAGGGGATCTATGATTGTGTCTATGGTCATTCCCCTCTTGTTCCACATAGCCCCTATGTTCTTTTCAATAACTTCTTTGGACTTATTTCTCATAATTTTGGACGATTTAGGGTTGGGTACACTATTACCCTATGAATTATCCTCTTTGTGATTTTGATTGGCCCATTATCTAACCATACTTAGTTATCATGATTTTTTCTCAAAACAATCCTAATCCACTCAATTTTGAAAATGTTAGGGAAATCTAGGAAACGAGTTAACCCTTTCTTTTCTACAATCTTGAATTCTTCCCTCAATACACCATTTTCACATAATATTCCATAATCCTCTCTAATTTCCATGTCACCAATACTCCCAATCTTATAGTTATAACACTTTTTGACATCTTGATTCATTAAAACTTGTGGTGGTATCATAGATAACACACCATAGGGAATAACATTGAAAATAGGTGGTTTTTATCTCATTGCTAACTAACTAAACATTTAAAACCTCTTTTCCCTCTACCCCTTTCATTTTGGAAGAACTATATGCCATTATATAATTCTAGGGTTTACGAAATTTGAAACAACATAGCTTAGCACATGATAAATACCTTGTAAATCTTCATAAAATGATGTCGAATAGCTACTCAAATCTCCTACAAATGCTTCAGATGAAATTTCTAGATCACCTTTAGTTCTTCTTTCTCTCTCCCAAATTTGAATGATGTTAAACAAGAAAAAATTGTTCAAATAGCCCTTTAAAATACTATAATTAATTCCAAGCACTTACGTAGCTATAAGCTCAGCATCAACTAATATCTGGCTCACTCAACATCCACTTGTCTTTGTATTCTCTTGAAAACCATTACAAACTTGGCATCAACTAGCCAATATGTTAGCTTGGCATCCACTAGCATTTCACTCAGCAACTATAGGATACATTTCATGCTCAATAGTAAATGAAAAACTGATAAAACTCAAAGATTTTTCTTTGATTCCTAATAACACTTTGCATCTTTATTCATGCTTATGAAATCCTTTCAAAACTAAATCCTTGGAACTGATGTATGATGCATCCTTTTAAAATATAATCCCACATACCTCTTGATTTCTTAGTTTGATGAAGTGTGATCACCTGACCCATTAGGTGAAGTGATCCCTTCTCTACTTGATGTTGTACAATCCTCCTTTCTCTTCCATGCCTTTTTCATTTCATTTTTGACATTTTCAATATCTACCATGCCTTTGTCTTTATTGAACTCACAACTTGGTGCATTTGACCTTGTTGGACAATATCAGCTGATGTGACTAGTCTTCAAATAGGTAAAACATGTGGTTTGACTCAACCACCTTTTGTAGTCACTCTTGAAGTGAGTTCTAATATAGTTCTTAGGAACATTGTCCATACTCTTGATAGTAGTGACAACTATACCTTGTATTATAATCCCAATTATAAAATTTTCCATTGTTCTTTACTTTTGTTTTCTTTTTTGATGACCACATTGGGTTGGATCAATACTCAAAAGCTCTATGTCCATACTTCTAATAGTTATAACAATATCCTTCAAATCTTTGAGTGTGCACGGTTTTGGTTCTATATTCATCTGCCTAATGACCTTGTTTGTTGCACATATCATAGTGTCCCATGCTCTTGTACTCAACATTCTAATTTACAATCTCGCTCCTACACACATTAGTAGTATTTCCTTTCTTACTATAATTATGACAAGTAGGTTTGGAATTCTTACCTTTGTTACTCCTTTCTTCAGCACTTTTGGATTGTTCTCCTTCTTTAGTACTTGTATATCCCATTCTAGATTTATCATTTTAAGATCTAGGTCATCTCATCAATTGTTAAAAGTACTTGATGGGTTCATTAGGTTTATTGAAATTTTCTGTGAACTCCTTTTCCATTTTCAGACCATTGCTCAAATTGTCATTCTGCAACTTTAGTGTTGTTATCTCAATGTCCTTGGCATTTAGTTCATGGTTGGAAATCATTGTATGTTAGCAATCCTAGTTGCCTCCAATGATCTCTCTTCTAGTCTATTGGTCAGAACTCCTTTGTCATCTTCAATCATGAATTTTTCTTCCATTACTTTCTCATTATATTCAGTCACCTCACATAGTAATATGACTTGTGATTCTTGCTTTGACTTAAGATTTCTGATTTCCTCAACTTGAATTATATTATTTTCCATTAAATTTGCAACTGCTACATCAAATTCATTAGAGTTTCCATTTGCAAATAGCTTAGTAGTGTCCATCTCTTTGTATTGTGTGCCATTTTCCTTACTATCAATTTCCTTCCTTCTTCTCAATGATTTATTTAGATCTTCTCTTGCTTCATTCAACTAATGTAGGATGAGTTTTATTCCAATCTCCTAGTTCTAAATAATCTTTCCCAACTTGTAGAATTCCATTTTCAAGATCTTTCCTCAAAGCTACAAAGCTTCTCTTTTAGAGAATAAGGATCTGATAACAATTGTTGGAATTAAAATAGGAAAGGTAAACTTCTAGGGATAATACTTTAAAATTTGACCCATAAAATATTCACCACACATCCATCTCATACATTCAATAAATAAATTGAAATACCATGTAAAGCATATACATTTAAAGCATGTAAGTAAGTAAGTATTCACACATATATGACACAAGATATGATTACCTAGGAACCCTCCAATGAGAAGGTAAAGCTAGGGTGGGGATGACACCCACAAATATTCACTACTGTAGTAATAAAGTGTATCCAATGAAAGTTACAATGTTTGACCATGAAATATGATCTACCATATGAAATGTTTTCCCTATTAAAGGATTACAGAGATTGTTAGGTCTTACCCTATTAAATAATTTCAACACCCTATTAGAAGTGTGCCTTGTTAAAGGACTTTGACTCACAATTAAGTAAGCAACTTTTTAGATGATTTCAGTATTTTCTATTAGAACTACTCTATTAAGAGATTTAACTAATTCACCTGTTAGAATATTTCAGCATTAATCCTCTGATTATCACTTTGTTTCTTGATGTTAGATCACCTTTAAACTGATGTATACTTGATCCTTCTTGATCAAATGTCTCTCTGCTATTCACTATTTCTTTCCTCTATTCTCCTTTAACTAATTCTACAATGCAATTCAAATCATAATACCTTGATCACCATGGATGTCCTAGTTTGTGCATGCAAAAATCTCCTTGATCATTCATTCATTCCCTTTCACGCTAATAGAAAGTTTAGGGTTTTTCTTACTTAAGAAGACCTTAGTGACTTAGGGTTAGTTATGAATCAATGGATGTGATTCACCGATATTGCTGCTTAAACCTTCCTTTTACCTGATTGGGTGCATGTAATGAATACTCGAATTCTAACTTAAGATTCATCCTTGTCACCAAAATATTGTAATTTAATCTTTACATCGGCTCAAAAATGATTTACATAGTAGTTTGTGCCAATACAAATAATAATGAAAAAACTGTGTTACTTGGTAGCTAAAATCCTTGGTGCTCAGCACATATTAATTTCAATACTATCACTTGGCATATGAATGACTCACTATGCACTGCTTACTCGGCTCCTAAATCACTCAACACATACTAGCTTCTCGTACTTGAGTGACTCGACACATGAATGACTCGGCACTTACTGTTTACTTGGCATGCTCTAACTTATATGTTGTGCTTGGCACATGTTACTTGTTTAGCATGAACTAAGTAAATGAATTAAGTGTGTAAACACTTACTAGTCATAACCATTCTAAGATTAGTGAAATCCACCATGAGGAATGGGGTGTACATAGTAGAACCCAAAAAAAGAGGAGTAAAAAAATTGGAACAAAATAACCAAGGTCCACTACTGGCAAAGGAGTCTTTTTGTGAGTCCTCTAAAACTTCCATAGTACCATATTTAGTGTCAGGGAGCTCATCCTCTTTGTTCTTGGCTTTACAAGGAGGTAAATTCCTAATCCAAAAACCAAAGCGAGTTGCAATAGTCTATGATTATCTCACCAAGAAGGAAATAGCCTAGAAAATTGGTTTATTTAGCTCAGAGGCTAGTTGAGGGGAGGCTTGAAGGGTCATATTCTAGTAGAACTCATAAAGTTAAGTAAAAGCCCTTAATATTTTTGTAGGGATCCTTTTACTTTTCATTTTTCAATAAAGAGATAAAGGGAGGAGAATATTGAACAAACAAAAACAAAATAAGTCTTTCCTACAAAAATGATTCAACATGGGGAAAATATGTGAATGAAACCTTTTGCAGTTTCCTTCATAGGCAATGAATCAAATGAGAATCTTGACCAGGCCTTCCACATCCTATCCATTGCCTCTTTGTTAAACCCATGATGCAATTTAGGGATTTTTTTCTCTCGGCTCCCTAAATCTCTTTAAAGCATCTTTGAAGGATGTTTTGGTGTTTCTCAGATGTTTGACCCCTTCTTCTTAGCCTACTGAATGATTATGCTATGTATAGTTATAAAGGAAGATAATAATACTTTTTGTCTATTATTTCTTGTGGAATTATTTATTTTTATGCAAATTTTATCTAATAATGACATTTTTAGTGGTAAAAGGTGGTGTCTTACCCATAATTTTTGAGGAGGATCACTATTTATGATATTTATTAGTAGGATACATTCATAGTAAGATTGGGAAAAGGAAAGTTTGAAAAAGGTATGAAAGATAAGATGATGCATGGGTGTAAATGACAAATAATCAATGGTCACACCTAGAAAACAAAGACAAAAAAAAAACACCTTTTTTAGTTAGGCTTGCTAATCATCTGTGACAGCTAGAGGAAAATAAAAAGGAATGAAACAAGAAAGCAATGTGTTGAATAGATACATGTTGATTAGAACATTCCTACTAATGTTGTCCCTATAGGAGTAAACATGAGAGAGCTTACCAAAGTAATGACACACAATCTAAAGAAGCAAATCTAGATGGAAGAAGTAATGGGGTGGACTACATGAAAGATTGAATACTGATATTTTTCATTTTTTGACATATACTTTTTTTTATTGTTGATTAATTAATAGTTGGTAGATGACTTTAATATGTCAATTCTAGCAAATTATATTCTTGCAGTGGTGTAACTCAACTTTATCATATTTAATAAAATAATATTAAAAATATTATCTTATATATTAATTTTAATATATTATATTTCATAAAAACAAATATTTAAGAATATTTTAATTTGAAATTGAATTTATTAACTGAAAATGAAATGTTTGCTTGAAAATATAACTAAAAAACTTATAATGTTGTATTATTAAATATATATGTGTGTGTGTGTGTGTGTGTGTGTGTGTGTGTGTGTGTGTGTGTGTGTGTGTGTGTGTGTGTGTACACACACACACACACACACACACACACACACATTCCATACCTCATTTACTAAGTGCACTCTTTTATACCCTCTAGTGCAGGAGCACCCACATAAAGTATTTAGGTCAAGTTTTATGCATGAGCTGACTCAAGAAATTTATTTTGATTTTTTCATTAGGATAAGATCTTTTCTTAGAATTTGTTCAAACCCTTGTGGGGTCATTCTTCCCTATTCTATATTAATCTAGAATTTTCAATATTGTAATAATCTAGAATGTTTCATAGATTGTCGTAGAAAGTATAAATAGAGCTTTTAGGTTTAGGTTTAGGTCATGTTTTTGGAGAATAAAGTTTTTGGATACAAAGTTACATGGAGAAGAAATCTGTAGGAGAGGAAATGTATTTACTATTCATTTGAAAAATTAATTAAGAAGAAATTTTAATATATATTTATTTTTGGTGCTGGTTCCTTTTTTATATTATTTTCGTTGAATTTATCTCTATATCATTTTTGGTATCAGAGCTTGAGAAAGCTCTTGAGGTAATTAGATTTTATGTCTAGATCAGAGTTAGAAGTTGAAACATCAAACATGGTCACCAATGTTGAATTGGCAAAGAAGATGCCAGAATAAGAGAAAATCAATAAGTGGTTATTAGATGAATTTGAGAAGATGAAGGGCCGGATGGAAAAGAAAGCAAAGGTTTCCTTAGAACAAGAGGAAGAAGGGGAAGAAGAGGATACCCCTAAGTAGGAGGTGGTTAATTTACCTGTAGACCAAAGATACTTTATAGAAGCCCTTGAAAGAGTTGGTAAGAAGGATGCCAAAGGTGACCTACCCATCTTCTCGGGAAAGATGGATGTTGATGCTATTGTGGATTGGATAAAAGACTTGAACAACCATTTTGAATGTGAAAATATAGCAAAGAAGGATAAGGTAAAAATTGCCAAGTCAAAGTTGAAGGGACCAGCCCTTACTTGGTGGAATTTCATTCAAGGAGAAAGGGTCAAAGAAGGTAAGAACATGATAATTTCATGGGAAAGGATGTGTGCCAAGGTGAGAGAAGCATACTCACCTGAGGATTATGAAATCCAATTTCATCGAAGGAGAAAAAGTTTAAGACAAAAGGATCTAGATGTCACTGCCTATACTAAAGAATTCCAAAAACTAAGCTTGAGGGTAAAGCAGAGTGAATGTGAAAGTGTAAAAGTTGCTAGATATGTCAATGGATTGAGGTTGAACATTCAAGAAGAACTTAATTTATTATGTCTAGATACAGTACAAAAATGTTATCAACTAGCATTGAAGGTGGAAGCCAAATTGAAAAGAAGGCAAGAACAAAATAGAAAAGGAAGATGAAGAAATCAAAGGGGAAGAGGAAATTTCCAAGGAAGAGGACAAAACTAGGAAGATCATAAGGAGATAAAGCAAGAAACCAGTCAAAGTGAAGGAAATTTCAGAGGTAACTTCAGAGGTAGAAGAGGAGATTCAAGAGGTGGATTTGGTGGTAGAAGGGTGAGTCCTATTATTTGTTTCAATTACAATAAAGAGGGACATTATGCATCTAGGTGTCCAGATAGAGCTAGTTCAAGTTCACAAGGTGAAAGAAGAACACATTTGGTACAAAATGATGAATATCAAGAGAAGGAGATGGCTAACTCAGATAGTGTACCTAAAAGAGGATAAAGTTCAATGATGAGAAGAACACTTTTGTAAGTGCCTACTACCATGGAACCACCACAAAAAAAAACTATCTTTAGGACTGCTTACAAATCTAAAGGTATGGTATGTAAAGTCATTATTGATTTAGGATCTACTGAGAATTTAGTTTCTCTTGAGATGGTTGTGAAGTTAAAACTTAGGAGAATATCTCATCCTTTTCCTTATAAGGTTTCATGGCTAACAAAGGGTCAACATACTCTTGTAAATGAGCAAGCATGGGTTGATTTTTAGATTAGAAAGTATAAAGATAGAATTTTGTGTGATATAGTTGACATGGATGCATGCCATCTATTATTTGGTAGGCCCTAGCAGTATGATTTGTAGGCACAACATGATGGAAATCTCAATATATACACCATCAAAAAGGATGAAAAAGTGATTAGATTGATTCCATTTGTTGATCATGAGGAAGTGGAAGAAAATAAAGAAATAAGCCAAAATTATGATGGTTGATAAAAAAGAATTATTATGGGACATGAAGGATGAACCTAAGCCTTGTTTTCTTTTGATGCCTAACCCACAACCAGAAGAACCCATTGGAAAAGATAGAAAGGAGGCTGAAACAAAGAAGGCAATTCCTAACGAATTGAAAGAACTTTTGGATAAATATGAAGGTTTGATTTCAGAAGGTATGCCAAAGTCTTTACCACCTATGTGAGACATTAGTCATTGTATTGATTTCATTCCTAGAGCTACTTTACCCAATAAGGCTTCATACAAGATGACACCACAACAAAATGAAGAGATTTCTAGACAAGTAAAGGAGTTACTCGATTATGGCTTAATTACAAAAAGCTTAAGTCCATGTGTTGTACCTACTATTTTGGCACGCAGGAAGGAAGGAACTTGGAGGTTGTGCATTGATTCTGGAGCCATTAATAAGATTACAATTAGATATAGGTTTCCAATGCCAAGAATTGAAGATTTGCTTTTTTTTTGGGAGGTGCAAAGTATTTCTCCAAGATTGACTGAAAAAGTGGGTACCATCAAATAAGGATAAGAGTTGGAGATGAGTGGAAGACAACATTCAAAACCAATGATGGATTATATGAATGGAAGGTAATGCCATTTGGACTCTCTAATGCTCCTAGTACCTTCATGAGACTTATGAATGAAATACTCAAAGACTTCAATGGCAAGTTCATCATAGTATATTTTGATGACATATTAATTTTTAGCAAGACAAAGGAAGAACACCTAGAGCACATTGACATAGTTTTGAGAAGACTTCATTAGGAGAAATTAGTAATAAATTTGGAAAAGTGTTTGTTTATGCAAGAGGAGCTGACATATCTAGGTTTTGTGATCTCCTAAGGTAGCTTGAAGATGTATAAAGAAAAGGTAAGTGCTATACTATCCTAGCCACCCCCAAGAATAGTTGGAGATGTTAGAAGCTTTCATGGTCTTGCTACATTTTATAAGAAATTCATAAGAAATTTCAGTCATATATATGCTCCTATGTTAGAAACTATTAAAGGAGGAAGGAAGTGTAAGTTTTCATGGAGTCAATCAGCAAATGAAGATTTTGAATTGCTTAAGAAAAAGGTTAGTGAGCAGCCAATTCTTTCTTTACCTAATTTTAACAAAGTTTTCTAAGTAGAATGTGATGCTAGCAAGGTTGCTATAGGAGCAGTTCTTAGTTAAGAAGGAAAACTAGTGGCTTTCTCATGTGAAAAAATCAATGAAGTCAAGCATAAATACTCTTCATATGACCTAGAAATGTATGCATTGGTTGAAGGTCTCAAAAGGTGGAGACACTACTTGTTGCCAAAGGAGTTTGTTATGTATATTGATAACCAAGCACTTAGTTTTCTGAATAGCCAAGACAAATTAAGTCATAGGCACATGAAATTGATGGAGAATTTATAGGCATATACCTTCACCATCAAGCATAAGAAGGGCATATCAAACAAGGTTGTTGATTCTCTTTGTAGAAGGAACTTGACTATATCCTAGATACAGCTAGAAAGTGTGGGAATTGAAGCACTCAAGGACATGTATGTAGCAGATCCAGATTTTGGCAACACCTACAAGGATGTATGGAGTTTGGCAAAAGATATCATGCTGATTTTCCTAATTTTTTGATACAAGATAGACTTCTTTTCAAAGGAGGACAACTGTGTACCCAGGTGCTCTATGAGAACAAACATTATCAAAGAGAAGCATAGTGGAACAATGGGTGGACATTTTTGGTTCAAATAAAACCTTAGAATTGGTTAGAAGGTACTACTATTGGCCTAAACTTTAGATTGATGTTAGAAAATTTGTGAAAACATGTATGATTTTTCAAAGGACCAAACGAAGGACTACAAATGCAGGCCTTTATCAACCTTTGCCAATACCATCTAGACCCTGGGAAAGCATAATGATGGATTTTGTAATGGGGCTGCCACAAACACAAAAGGGGCATGATACTATATTTTTTGTAGTAGATAGGTTCAGAAAAATGGCTCACTTCTTACTGTGTAAGTCAACCAATGATGCTTATCAGATAGTAGATCTCTTTTTCAAGGAAGTCATAAGGATCCACGAGCTACCTCTCAACATAGTTTCAGACAGGGATGTGAAGTTTGTAGGACACTTTTGGAGAACTTTATGTAGGAAACTTGGAACCAATTTATCATTCTCATCAACCTACCACCCTCAAACTGATGGCCAAACAGAGGTAGTTAGTAGAACATTGGGCAATTTGTTAAGAAGACTCACAAGACAACATGCAACAAAATGGGATGTAGTCCTACCCCAAGCTGAATTTTCATATAATGACTCCATCAATAGAAGTACAAGAAAGTCACCATTTCAAGTGGTATATGGAATTCATCCTAGAGGGATTTTTGAGTTAAGACATATGAGTTTACAGCAATAAGTTAGTGCCCATAGAGAATAATTTGCTACTACAATAAAAGAAATCCATGATGAAGTCAAAGCACAACTCCAACAAACCTTTGACAAGTATAAGAAGCATGCAGATCAGAAACAAAGACACTTAGAATTTGAAGTGGGAGATTTAGTATGGAAAAATCTCAAGAAGGAGAGGCTACCAAAAGGTAAATCTACCAAACTTATGTTGAGAAAACTAAGTCCTTGTCAAATATTAAAGAAGTTTGGACCAAATGCTTATGAGATTTAATTGCCACCTGAGATTGGCATTTCTCCCATCTTCAACATAGCATACCTCACACCATTGAAGAAATTCATTCAGGATAGATTACTGATACAGACGACATTCAACATCTACCATTTAAGCAGACAACACAACTAGAAAGGATACTTGACACCAAAGTCATAAACCAGAGAAGAGGAAAGGAATCCAAGAACTATTTGGTAAAACTCAAAGGTTATTCGGATGTGGATGTTGTGTGGATGATTGAACAAGATATCAAGGAGCAGGGTACCACTCTACAAGAGCTCATCTCAAGTGGGCCTGAGATAAAATTTCTTGGGGAGTATGGTGTAGGAGCACCCACATAAAGTATTTAGGTCAAGTTTTATGCACGAGCCGACTCGAGAAATTTATTCCAATTTTTTCATTAGGATAAGATCTTTTCTTGGAATTTGTTCAGACCCTTGTGGGGTCATTCTTCCCTATTCTATATTAAACTAGAATTTTCTATATTGTAATGATCTAGAATGTTCCATAGACTGTCGTAGAAAGTATAAATAGAGCTTTTAGGTTTAGGTTTAGGTCAAGTTTTTGGATACAAAGTTATAGAGAGAAGAAATCTATAGGAGAGCAAATGTATTTACTGTTCATTTGAAGAATTAATTAAGAAGAAATTTTAATATATATTTCTTATTGGTGCTGGTTCCTTTTTGATATTGTTTCCGTTGAATTTATCTCTACATCACCCTCTCTAAGCTACTTGATTCTAATTGTTAAGATTTAATTTTAATATTTATTATTGATAACAATTGTAGATTTATAATTTATTTTAATTTTGTACTTATAATTTTGTTTAAAAATTAGTTTTTTTTCAATTATTTATATTTCCTATAAGAATGAGGATTGGACACTTGGTTAGATAAATTATAAAAATAGTTAATATAATTTTTACTGGTAAGAGGCTGAAGTCATGATTAATTACTTATGTGTTATGATTAAATTACTATTATTTATTAAGTGTTCGAGTAGATTTGAACCCAAGACTTTTTATATAAGAAGCTCACGATTTACCATTGTATTCCTAAAATAATTAATATAATTTAATAATTTGTAAAATTTATATTATTTTTAACAATTAAATAATTCATAGTAAACTAACATAATATCCCTATTTTATTATAATAGATAAATAAAATATCAATATTTTTCTTATTAAAAATATTAAATTTAATATTATTTAAATGTCTAGAACATAAATTTGGAGATCAAATTGTATATCGTTTATTATTATACATTGATTTGATTTAATCTTATCAATACACATTTTGGTTGGAAGAATTTGAGATTTGAAAAAAAATTGATAAGAAGAAACATTTTCAAATTTTTAATATCGTGATTGATGATAAAAACGTAGAATACAATCAAAATTTTAAAATATTTTTTAATATCTGATGAGCACATTATTATAAAGCGTAAATCTGTTCAAGGTGTTTTCTTTTAGTTTCAAGCTTCTTTGTGTTGTTCACTTTACCACGTCCCACATTTTCACTTGCTATCTTTTCTTCGAGGATTTCAATTTCGGTAAGTAATTGATTTACCTGAACACCTTCTTTGTCTTAGTTTTCAAGAAAAAGATTAAAAAAATTAAATTGTGATATTACTATTAGGATTTAACTGTGTGATTTTGAGTCAAATTTATTGACCCATGTTTCATAATAATGATTCAACATAAATCCATCTCTTTATTTATTTACCTTGCGATAAGGCCAACGAACGACGCCGAACTTACGGCAGCCACTTTTGAAACATGTTTCACCAATTCCCAGTCTTTCAAATGCTTCAGTCTCTTTAAGATGATAACATGCTGCCAGTTCCCATTTTTGAATTTCCTTTGCTCTTTGCCTCTGCATGGATCAAGCAAGCATAACATTTCAGTAATAATTTTACACTTTTACATGATTTCTAATATGTATGTAAAATGCAGTTTGCATTGATTTTTATGTGGAGGAAAAGATTCTAAGACATTGGAAACTATTTATTAGATAAAATGTAACTTAAATAGTTTAGGAAATATAGGACGTTATGTTACCTGTAATGCATAATGGCTAATAGGAACTGTAGTAGGCTGCGTACTAGAATTTGCAGCATTTCCATGAGATGTTTGAGAATGAGATACTTGAGAATTATTGGAATCTGAGGTCAACCCACATGTCTATCAAAGTTATTCTAAGTATTGATGTTAAATTAAAGTCTATTGAAATATATAATGTAAAAGATTTTTATAATTTATAATTAATTTTATTTATTTATTTGGATGGTATTTTAGTTTTCCATCACATTTTGAATTACAAAGCTAGAATGGGCTATCAAAATATAATGAGTGAATTAAATTTAAGAATATGTTAAATTTGATTATTTTTTAACTTAGACTCAAGCTTGCTTTAGTATGTTATGTTCAAGTTGTTAGATGACTGAAGCTTGCTTTATTATGTGATGTTCAAGCTGTTATCTTGTGACAGTTATCATATTCACATTTTACATTTTGTGAATAATATTCTTAACAAGTGCCATATAATGACCTAGTAGTTGTCTTTAGTTTTAGTATAAATCTAGTTTTGTAAATAGAATATTTTAATTACTAAAAATTAAACACAGACACAGACACACACATACACACGTAAATATACATACATACATATATCTATCCACGCACGCGCGCGCCCACACACACACACGCACGCGCGCGCCCACACACACGCGCGCGCCCACACATACACACACACAGTTTTAAATATTTTTAATGAAATAAAAAAATTTAAAATTTTTTCAAAAGAATATAATATTAAAAATATAAATATATAAACTTAGTGACATATAAATATATTAAAATCTATGAAATTAGAACCATTTTTAGTATGTGATGTTTAAGCAGTCCGATGAAATCCAAATTCATCCAATCAAATGAATAAGTATTAGTCACTACTTAAACATGAAATGCAACAATAGTACAGATACTATTAACAACAGATGAGCAGATAAGAAAAAACTCCAATACAATTAAAAAAAAACACAAAGTTTAATATAAGCAGTGGGTGTTTCAATATAAGACCTGTTTGCATATTGGGAAGGATTGAAGGAAAGCCTGGATCGGAAATAATGCTCATCTTAGTTTGAGGATGAGTGTTAATCTTAACAGCATCATATCTGAGTGCATATCCTTCTTTAGCTCTCACATGACCGTAGTGCATTAAGAACCACGCTACACCGCTCCCTTTTGAAAGTCTGTCAAATGGGAGGAACAAAAACTAGTCTAAATATTAAAAAGAAGAGAACAGATGTTTTCATAAAGTGAAAAAAAAATGTCCAGAGATAGGTAAATGAATTAACTGAATTGTTTCTGGTAATGAAATAAATTCGTTTCCAAAAGTTCTCTTCTGCATCACTGCCACAAAATTCTGCTTCTTATGGACGTGGATCTCAAGTTTTATGTCTTGGAAACCTTCGGCATCAAAAATAGATTAATCATATTAGAAAATCCAACAATTTTTATTTATTTATTGTTACAATGTAAAATGTAACAAATGGGATGTATATATGGCTCAATGAATGCAAATCTACAACATAAATGCTGAGTGATTTGTTTGAATAAGGAAAAATACCATTTTTTCTACTTGGTGTCAATCTATCAGTACTGTTTCTTTTCTCTCGGAACTATTTTGAACCAGTTATTATTATTAATATAAATTTAAAGTTTCGCAAAAAAAATTTAAAAATACCATTTGAATGAACAATCCGTCTCAGAAGTTCACATGAATGCTGACATTTTGTGAGATTAAGTTTCTCCATTACCCACAGAAGAAAAGTGTTGGCAAACATCTGATAAGATCTGATTGCAGCTTCCTCCTGCTGCTGCTGCTGCTGTGTATACCAACTTTGTTCTTCCCCACCTTGTGAAACTCCATTACTACACATGTGGTTCTGCAATAATCTATTTTGATTCATGGAACCCATCTCAATCAACTCATGAGGGGCATTATCTCGAGAATAGTTATTTATACCCCATGATGAATTATTATCAATATTATAGTCATCTAATGTTAAATCGCATTCAGAATCAGCATAAACTGGGTCTACACTTTGATCATCTTCTGTAAAACCAGGAATAATTAATTCATCTTCCAAAGACATCTGAGCTTGGGCATTGCCTTGGTCACCAAAATCAATTTCAGTACCATACCTCGTGTATTAATCATTATTGAAAGCATTTTTTTGTTTTGGAAAAATAGAATTAATAGTGGGACTAAAAGAAATATTGGAATGTGGCAATTGCCGATTGGATTTCTCAAAGTCGATCCTAACTGGACTGTTATCGTATTCAAGAGAGTCATAAATTGTTGATTCATCCAAGTTGGCAAATGTGTGCTCAATATTATCAAGATCTGGATAAGGGTTAGAAATTGCATTTTCAATTTTCTCTAGATTAAAACAATCAGGAACTCCCATCACTTAGTTTAGTAGACTCTATGAATTCCAAGCTCTTTTTATGAAAAATGTGACAGTTTCTAATACTTTTGTAGATTGATTAAATGCCAAACTGTTGACTATTAGAAGTGACAATTTCTAAGCATTCACTGTCTTTTGAGAGGTATATACGATGCATAAAGAGACGTATATGTTACATTGGGTTGCAACTCTTCAAAACATGCCTCCTGCTTACAATTTTGTCGTATGAGAATCTATAAGGAATCCCTTTAGTTAAAAGGGACAAATGGATTCTAAAATAATTGGCTTTTTGGAATTTACATTTTTTTAATATTAAATGTAATTTTTTCTGATTAAAGTTAAAATTGTATGATAAATTATTAGAATTGATTATAGTCATAATTTCAAACAAGTGTTATATAGTGCCAAGTGTGTGTCTTTAAGTGTAATTATAATATAATAAATTATTTGATGGGAATAATAAGACACAATTTATAGTAGACATGTTTTTTTCCTTTTTGGCAAAAGGTCAAAGATCTATAATATTATTGCTTAACCAACAAATGATTACATTTGATATAATCCTTAAATCAAAACTTCTAAGCTATATATGATTTCTTTACACATAATCAAATTAAAAACTCTCTCCCTTCCACCCTTTGTTTAAAATGTTGAAGACAACATCAATATCCATGATAGGCCATGCAAACAACAACCTCAAAAGCATTGGTTGTGAAAATTTTTGTTAAGTCCCAATACTACTTCACACAGAAGACAAACAGTAGTGGTTACACGAAGGAAGGCAACAACACTTCAATCACCAAGAACACTCTGGTAACTATTGTGGAAGAGGACAACACACAACTAGCTAACACTAAAAAGCTCACTGAAAGATCCCAGATAGCATTGTCCCTTAATATGCAATCCACCCTTTTCCATACTAATAGTAAAAACCAACCTCCTTTGTCAAAGATGCTAGTCTTCCCTGATTATTAACTAACTTATTGAAATCTTCTCCATCTAGCACAACAGAGCCATGATTTAATAGGGCCCCTAGATTGGATAGCTAATCCACCACCATATTTACCTCTCTAAAACAATGAGTGACCATATCTTCTTGAAATCTTGGGAGTAATCTCCAAGCCTCCCTAAGAACATATTGTAACTCCCATTAGAGTATCTTATTCTAGTTAGAGTTGATGTAATGAATTGTAAATCTCCCTTAGTGACAATCTTTGAAAAGTCCAAAAATAGTGCCAGCCTAACACCTTCCAACAATGTTCTTTCCTCTATCACATTACATGAACCATCTAGAATTCTCAAGTAATATTTTCTTAAAATTCTTCCCTCATGATCTCTAGTTATCAAACCCACACAAGATCTCTCTAGGTTACCCTTTGAAGCACTATCAAAATTTAATTTGACAAGAGGTGGACTTGGCTTCACCCATATAACTAGCTTCCTAGATTCTTTCTTTGATTGATTCCTCGCTAGATGGCCTTTGAAAGAATGTTTTATTAATTTCCAATTATTGAGAATGGAATTATCACTTGAAGAGAAAAATGAGGATAGGTATTTGTTTCTAAGTGTAAAACAATTACTAGATTCATATATAGATTTCTCAATTAATACCAATACCTTATCCACTTCCATAAAGTCGCTCCTAAATATCTTTTGTTTTCTTTCCCAAAAGATGTTGCACACCACAATTGAAGGTACTATCCTCCAAATCTTGGAAAAGCAAGATCATTTGTGCATTGAAGGCCAACTTGCCACTATATGAGTAAATGAGGAAGGAAAAAGGCCTACCCAACTTAGTTTCTATGTAACTTGAATGTCCAACATTCTTGAGCAAACTCATAATTTAATAACACATAATTAGTGTATTCAATACTCTTTCCACAAAGAATGCAAGAGAAATGATTTATTATACCTTTCCTTTGAAGTCTACCTCTTCTAAGAATTCTATGTTTTAAAGCCAACCAAAGAAATACCCTCACCTTGGGCAACACTACATCATGAAAATAGAAAGTGGGTTCCCTCATACCATCATCTAAACTCCTACCCATTAGTGATATATACCCAGAATTAGCTTTGTATCTACCATCGCTTCTTTCAACCCACACTAACTTATCGCTACCACATTAATATATAGTGCTTTTTGATTAAGTAACTTTACTAATATTTCCCTTTCATTATTTTAAAAAGGAACTAGGGACAAATCCTTCCACTTTGGTTGTGCTATACCATCTAAAACTTCCACATTAAAGTAATCCCTCACCTTTGAACCCTATATTGTCAGAATGGGGTTGTTGTTGCACCAAAAGACTGATTTGTCAATACTCGATACAACCACTCAACTTATAGTACATAGGAGGCAGTTAAGCCCTTATCATAAATCCCAAGGGGAGTGTTAAATTTTTTTTAACATTTCGCCCCTCAACATTACCCAAGGGTCAGAAGATTTGAACCTCTGACCAAGCTTTGATACCCCTTGTTAGAATGGGATTTCTGTTGCACCAAAAGATTGATCTATCAATGCCCTATACAACCACTCAACTTATGGTACACAAGAGACAATTAAGCCCTTGTCATGAATCCTAAGGGGAGTGCTAAATAAATTTCTAACACATATATCTACCAATATATCTCTATTTGTCTCCAACTTATAGGTTGAATTTAATGACGGCAATCTATTCCATGAATCAAACAAGAATAAAGTTTTATCACCCAAGTTAACTACCTATTGGTCAACAATTTTTCTTCCTTGATATTTTAGTTTATAGCTTGACTCTTAGACTACCCAATGGCTTATGGAAAATAAAGAAGTTAACAATAGAATGGGTTAGTGTAGTAATCTATCAAAGACCCTTGAATTGAAAGGTACAACTCCCTTTTGAATGCAAGATATGCAATGAATTTTGTATATTGTGTTTTGGGGTATGCTCTTAACTAGAGAGTAGAAGAGGCAAACACCAAGTTTCTCCACACCTTAAAGAACTTAGGAAATTGAAGGGGGAACTGACTCACAACATGTAATCTATTTTGACCTAGATGTAGGGAAAGGAAACATGCATAAACAACTACAATAATAGGAAGACAAGAAGAGATGGTGAAATAAGTAATTCCTGGATTACACAATTAGTTGATGTTTTGAGAATACCCAAATTGTCTATCTCTCAACTTCTTTGCACACCAATTTATGGCTTCATCATGCAACTAACTACACTAAACACACAAACTATGACATACAACACAGAGAGCAAACAAGATGCTTCTGCTAAAGAAAGTAAAACATATAATCTATTGAACAAAGGAAACAAACCCAAGTTCATTCACATTCATTCAACTTTCAATGTTAGCACATTCATTCCATACACTATACTTCAACTAAAAAACAACAAAACTTAAGATGAACTCAGAGTCACACATAGTAGTCCCATCTATAGGGATTTGTCCACAGAATTTTTTTTATCTTATTAACATCAATAAAAGTTACATTTATAGGCATTCTCAAAATGGCTAGTTACATGGATGATTTATTTTGCAGAGCATCTGTGAACAAAAAGACTAAAAAAGGGACAAGATTGAACCATTGTTCATTATAGAGACTAAAAAAATTCCAAGAAAGGCTATATTTAGAAAAGAGAAGAGTGAGAATGGTAGATGTTTGGAAAAGCATCAGAACAATGTACCTTTTTAGAAGTAGCCGATTTGGCTCTATAAGCCTTCATGGCTTATGTTACTTTATGTAGCTCTTCGACATCTAGAATGATGATATTATCAGCTCGAACCATCCAGTAGTCATGCATTTCTTCCAGTTCATCAATTATGGAAACCCTTGGCTGGGATTTCTCCATTTCTCTCCTTATGATCACATCTGATGCTGAGAGTTTCTAGATCTTGGACACTTGAAAGTTCAGTGGGTCAATGGCTTCACCAAAAAAACCAAGAACTTTGATTTCATTCTCTCAATGTTCACAAGCTTGCCATTGGTGGACATAGAAGACTTTGTGTGCAATATCTTCAAGTATTGAGATGACTTCTCGATGACCTTTTGCACTAGGTCATATAAATCCTTGAGCTCATTTTCAGATCTCATGGAGCTTTCTATAAAAAACTCCAAGGATTTTTTCCAATGGAATAGTGACTCCTTGCCCATCTTCAGAATCTCATGAGTAATGGCCACATTTATCTTCATGGCTATTACTTGTTGTAGAAGGGCCAATTGTTCTATCAACTTGTTTGATGCCTTATGTATGGTCATTTGATGATTTGAATCTACTTTCTTGAGCCTATGAGCATCTAGTACTAGGCTTCCCAAGATTTCAACCAATGGGGGAGCTTGGGCCTTCATCTTCATCTATCTATCCATGCTTGGCCTACCTGCCTGAATTGCCTTTTTTGTTGTAGTTTTAAGAGTAGATTTTTACTCTCCTCTACATTCAGGTCAAATTGACTCGAAGAAGCTCTCCCAAGTATAGACCTTATGTATTCCACTAATTCTCTATTTGAGGCTTTTAATATTTATTTCTTTGCTCTAAGCTCTTCCATCTTATCCTCAATTTTCTCATTGGTAGAATTCCACATGTTCACCATGGAGTAGTGAATTAGGATGCCAAGATCCTTTGTCCTGATCTAGAACTCATCCTTTGAGAGCTCATGCAAACTACATTCTTTCTATGGCCTAACAATCTCAACTAGCATATGGCTAGTTGTTGAATCCATAGCTAGAGCAACAATGTCTTCTACTTCTTTATCTTCTTGGATGGTTGAGAGGAGGTGACTTGTGTGATCAATTCCTTCAATGGGGATGCATCCTCGTATCTCCTCTTCTTCCTATCAATGTTTTCTTCAAACCATGACTCTATAGAGTGCACATTGATAGCAGACTGCAAGGTAGTGGGATCAAGTAGCTCCCTCAAGATTAATGGAGTTGGCTTGCTTTGAGAAGCAATAGGGAAGGAAATGACCTTAGTTACCAAAAGGGATAAGATATCCCTTGTTGAGATGCATTCTATTCCTGTCCATCTATAGGGTTAGTATAACCATCCAAATTTATGACTTAAACAGGGGAAGATGGCTTGGCCACTAATTTTTCTTGTTCCTTCCCCTTATCCTTGTCATCCTCCTTTTCCCAGACTTTCTCAGTGTTTGGAAGGGAGTCAGCTTCACAAGTGGGAGTGAGTGACACATTCTTTACTGTAGGTTGGTCTACACCTTGGCCAATGGGTTGTGATGACCCTACATATATTGATGTAGTGGTCATAGTGGTTTTTGATGTGGTTGACTAGATGGAAATAGCTGACACTCCACCCATAGAACTAGTGGTTCCAGTCCTCTTCTTCCTTTCTCAAATCCACTCCACCCATTTGTTTGTTCTCTTGATTATACCCTACATAAGAACCTTCATAGAGTCAATGACTAGATGTGTAGGTCGGGTAGACAAAATTGGGGTTCCTTTGATCTTTTTGTACGATGTGGGGTGCATGTAGGCTCCATCATTTGCAAGTTCAGAAACATTAATAGAATAGTTATATAATTTAATATCATCAATGGTTAGTTATGATCAAAATCTCTCTCAAGTTTGGTACTCATTGAGACACCTGGACCAAAAGTCTTTAATATCTAGAACATTCCTGTAGGCATATCCCAACTTCAAATGATCCCTTACAAAGTTAACTGGATCATATTGAGGCTTGGGTACCTCATAGTCTTAAAACTTAATTATTCTTTCAAATCTTTTTACCAAATTCTAAGCATCTCATCTAGAGACAAATAAAAATAGGCCAACCACTATAGGGAAGGGAATTACAACTATCTTCTTCACATTAGAACATAGGATGTTCACTTCAAGGATTTTTGTCACAATTTGACTAAAACCATCTTGTCTTCTAGATATCTTGGTAATCTCTTAGGAAATCCATCGTAATCTCCTATTCACAAATAGGTGAAACTTGAAAACTGGATGAATGAGCATCTAAATTAGCTTATGGCTAAAATTTCCTCTAGTGAAAATCTCCTTTCAATGCATTCTTGCAATTCTCTACATAGACTCATTTTGAAGGCATCATTGACAACTAAGTACTCCTCATAACTTATTTGCAGCTATAGATGTGGGTAGAATTCATATACTTTGGTGCACTCATCACAGTTTAGGATGCTAGGGAGGCCAGTCCACAAGTGGTGAGTTGCCAAGGCATAGATCAAATAAGAGAACATGTAGAATTGCTTGAATCCTTTGTCTAAATTCATCCACAAGGTGAGCTCATCACAAATAATCTATGCCCAATCAATCTATATATCCTCAACACATATTGCTTGTACTAGGAAGAAATGGTTCTTGTTGAACTTCAAAATCTCCTCTTTTCCTTTTAGTCTAAGGAGGAGTGCGAGGATATCCACAATCTCTCTTTTCATATTTGTGCCAAAAAGGGTCTTTGGCATTTTTCTCTTCTTTGAGCGAGCAGTCTAGAACCATGTCCTCTACATGTCTTCCCATCTAAGGGCCTTCTTCTCATTGAACATGGATGCGAAAGACCCAAAATTGACATCGCAATACTCCTCCTTCATGAGAATGCCAAATTTTGACTACATTAGTGCCTTGTTGATTGATATGAGAATAGATTGGTCAGGAGACAAAATCTACTTTGTTTCTAGGTTGTATCTTTTAATGCATTCCCTTACAAGCTCAAGTGCATACATTACCATAGGAAAACCAACTGCTTCAACCAGTCCATTCTCTTTAACTTTCTAAGTGATTGGATGAATGGGTTGAGAATTAAGTCTTCTATGAAGATCACCCAAATTGTAGAATTTGAAGGATGTGTCTATAATCTCTTTTAACTCACTCTTTAGGCCAATTAACTTATCATAACCAATAGCTCTAACTACCATTTTCTATGATTACACAAGATGTAGTTCTCAATAAATAGCCATTTAAATATACTTGAATAAACCAATTGCATGAAATTCTAATGAAATAGGTCTAGGAATTAGAATTTTGGTGCCACATGAATGAAGTTAAGTTCATCCAATGATTATAATAGTAGGATTAATTCTATGAGTAACAACTATTTAAACTTTCTGTTCATTTGTATGTAAAACATTAAATTCCCAAAAGCATTATTACTTTACTTAGAGTAAAGTGACATGACTAGGAATCACTTAACAATACAAATTCTTTAGCTTTGTAAGAGGTGCCTTACATTGCTTCAAAATCTAGAATGCATAAATACTTGATAAGGTTAACATAAGTGGGAGAGAAACATAGAAACTTAACTTTTTCACAAACCCATTTTCCTTCTATTCGGAATCATAGCACAGTGAGTAATCCTTAGATATCTTGTGCACTTCATCCTTTCACTTTTTGCCTAAAGTCTTTAATATCGCATTTCCTTTATATTAGGGTCACATTTTCATCACTAATCTTTCCAAAAGAATCTCTCAAAAATCTTTGAAGAATATTCGTATTTTAGGGTAATTTGTCTTTCTATTCTTGAAGCATCTAGATAAGTGACCTTTTTCATTGCCATGGGACAAAAAACCCCTTTCCCAACACTATTTCCTAGATTGAAGCATAGAAAATAGTACTCAACCTTTCACCTCAATTAGATGGCCTCAAAGCTAGATCTTGAGGATGCCATACTGATTATGAGGCCTTTGAATGGTTTGTTCAACATCGTGTCCACACTATTTGATTATTGGAACTAAAATTTGGCTCAAGGTTATACAACATCAAAAGTAGGATAAAACAACTTTAATTCCATGAGTATGCAATAAAAAACCCATAGACCTGAGTTTCCTTATAGGACATGATCTTATCTTTAAAAATTTGAATGAGATTCATTCTGGCTTCAATCCATAGGTTCGTAGGCCTTTCCAACATACCATAATCATGTTCTCAACTTGTTAATAACTACCACAGCTTTATCCTTCATATTCACACTTGATGTCATTCTCTCAAGAGGAAAAGCATCTCCAAACTCAAAATCTATGGGACTTGGAATGTTAGGGTAGGATAATAGATAATGAAGTGTAGGAAAACTTACTTCTCATCGGGATGATAACAAAACATATCCCAACCATGCCTAGATCACTTAGACCCTATGCACACTGGAAAAATGGGAAACCCTCTTAAATGGTGAGTAAAGGAAATTCAAGGGAGAACCAAAAAATAAAGAAATTAAAACACTTGGGAAAGATGAGAAGTGACCTAAAAAAGACTTAGATACCACACTTGGACACACACTCACTTTCATACCAATGACTTCAAGCTTTAAAGGGGTAAGACTAAAACTTGGCAACACTACCCAAGAAAGATGAGGAAGGAGAAAATCCCTACACTTGATCATGGAATTTTACATGCTTGATCCTTTAGGAGGATTTCTCATTGTGAAATCTTTTCTAGGTCAACCCCATCTAGATACATCACCATGATAATCCTTGCACATAATGTTGATGGATTCTCATAAAATTTCCAAGATAACTTTTCTCCTAAACTAATATTCCTTTCATGGAGGTTATCAATCTCTACCACCCCACCAACCCCCCTCCCTGCCCTCCACCTTTTTTTTTATAGATAGCCTCCCACAAAACCATATGTATTATTTTCTTGTCATCCAATTTAACTTCCCAAATAAAACATGATAACAACTTTGTCATAGATTCCATAACACCTCCAAGGGCCAACAAGATAGAAAAAACATAATTTGGGATTGTGCTAAGAACCGATTTCACTAGAAGTATACACCTCATTAAAGATAACCAACTTTCCTTCCAAGATACTATCCTAACTCTTATTATTTGAATAACACTTGCGCACTGGCCATATTTTGAGTCACCTTGGAAGAAAGGAAATACCAAGGTACTTAATCATCATTTTTTCCTCAACAAAGCCTAAAGACCTCTAAATTTTCCTCTTTGTGCAACAACTAATATTATAGAAAAAATGGATTTGGATGGATTCAATTTTTTCCTTAATGGCTCACAATATTCATCCAAGGTTGACTTAATTTTCTTTTCGTGTCATAAACAACCTTTACCAAACATCATGGAGTCACTTGCAAAAAGGTTGTGATTAAGAGACAACTATGAGTGATAAAGGTTAAATTCTTCATTTAGGCCCAACCACCTCTTATATTGGACTAATTTGCTAAGACCTTAGGCCAAAATGATAAACAAGAAGAGAGGTAGTGAGTACCCTTGTTGAATGACTTGGATGGAGGAGAAGAAACCACATTTCAATTCATCTATCAAAATTGAAAACTTGGCACCTAATATGCATGACATAGCTTGTATGATGAAAATCCAATCTCTCTTATACTTGTCTTTAGAAGAACTAGCTGATCTAGTCAAATTCCTTCATCATATATAATTTAAGTATCAGTGTTGGAGTCCCTTCTATTTAATAGTGTACAAGACCTCATGTGCTATTAAGGCCTCTTCCATGGATTCCCTATCCAAATCAAAGCCTCCCTACTACTTAGAGACAATGGTTGGAATAATTATCACTAACCTTGAGGTTATTTCTTTGGTAAAATTCATATAAATTGTATTACACAAGGACATAGGCTGAAAATCTCAAAATGGGGTTGGTTGGGGGAATTTAGGAATCAAGGTGATAAAAGTAGCATTAAATTTCTTCAGCATTGAGGCATGAATTCTCTATTCTTCAAAAACTCTCTATTAGAAATGGTTAGAATAACTGAGAGGGGAGGGGGGTGGGGGGGGGTGCAATAAATCACTTACTCAAGGTCCATAAGTACCATTTCAACAAACAAACATTAAACATCCATTGTTTTTCTTATCCTGTTGTAACCCAATCCACTATCCTATAATAATAGACGTTATGAATGTAAAACATGTAAATGATAAACACCATAAAACATTCAATCACAAGTTCAACACTAGGATCTAACATGGAAACCCAATATGGGAAAAACTACCAGCAACATGTTTTCACTCTTTCAAAGCAAGCTCTATTAGGAGTGGCCTTTTTAGAGGAATTTGATTATTCCATTTAGAATTTCACCTTGCTAAAGGATTTACATAGACTGTTAAATCCTTCAAATGACTATTAGGTCAACTTTAATTAAAAGGATTTCAATACAAACTATTTACAATGATTAGAAATAAAACAATAGGCTTTGATCTATATGATTTCAACTCACTTTGTAGGTTTAGATCATTGTTTAGTTCATGTGTTGATTACTGATAAGTCCCTCTTTGTCAATTCTATCTCTTAACTCACTTGGCAATCTGTCAAGTAGTCATCCTTCAACACATCAAACTTAAGCCTTCTACTAAGATGAACACTTATCAACTTCAACAACATTTGCGCAAGCATCCCTTTTCTTCACTTCATTCTCACACACTCACACACACCCTTCTCTTTATCTCTAGGCCTCCCTAAATAGATAATTCTACCTTTTTTTGTTTTTCATGATCACCACAGATGTTAGGGTTTATGATCAGATTCATCAAGTTCATTGTATGTCTCCATCTTCTTTCTTTTCTAGAAACTTCTCATCCATAGAATTTGATCATAGGCATTATACATATTCCTCTCCTTGATTTAGATTATCCAAATCATCAATCTTATCTTCAAAACAATTTCCATATTCCAAGAAATCAAGTTAGTCGGCTGGAAACCATGATTCCTCTTGTGCATTCAAAATACTACGACTTGGCCATCACTAAGTTACTCGGTCATTATTGAACTCTTGGCTTGACATTAACTATCTTCATTAGTCAATACTAATGCTTAGTCAACACTAAAATTTCTCATCTTGTACTATGGCTTAGTTGAGACTAGAATCACTCAACATTCCTTATATTTTACTCTATTGCTTAGTCAATCTTTACATCAATGATATATCTTGTCTTGTACTATAAATTCTTAAGCATGAACATGATATAATCAATCACTCTATCTTATCAAAATCAAACTAATCAAATTTCCATTGTAGCTTCCTTTTCATAACTCAACCTTTGTTATGAGAAACTATTGAAATCCTCTTCATCAACCAAAATAGATATGTCATTTAGATCAGATAGCAACATGTCTCATTAGTATATTTGATATCAATGATAAAAAAAAATTGCTCCAATTTTAGTTTCCAACAATCTCCCTCTTTGGAATTGATAGAAACACCTCAATACATCACCTCAATATAGAAATTAAATATCCTTCTTTGTTACCATGCAATCCAAAATATTTTCACTTCATTTCATTCTGATTCTCATTTATTCAATTTTTAAAAACTCCCTCTTTAGTATATGATCTCTCTTTGGCTCTTCTCCTTTGGTTTGGTAATTCTCCCTCTTTGGTAATACTTCTCCCTCTTTGACAACATTTCCAAAGACACTAGCTCTTCTTAGCTTCATATACTTAATACATCTTGATCATGCAGATATTTTCTTGTCTGGCTGAATTTTATCATTTGTCTATGACAGATCTATTATGCTAGTCTTCTTCTTACTAATCTTCACTACCTTAGGCATCTCCTAAAGTAGAAATGTTTGCATCAATGTGTATGATATTCTAACTAGCACATTTGATGTAATGCACCATATCTCCCTAAGCTGATTTGTTTAAGGGAATCACCCCTAATTTAAGGTATGTGCAGGATCATGGTGTGCTAAAAAGTGAAGATGTGAAAAAAATAGAGTTTGAAAATTTCTAAAAGCACTTCAAAATATGCTCTGACTTTTTTCACCCATCCTGATACCAAACCTGGAAAGTAAGGTCCAACCCTTATAGAGTATCCGATTTCATATTGGATACCTAATATTATATCAGATATCTGATAATATTAGGCATTTGATATTATATCAGATACTCGATAAATGACAGTGTTATTTTAGAAAAAAACACAACCAGTGGGTTGTGTTTCATAGTCATATATCGAGTTTTAAGCATAGATATCCATTTTTTAATCGGATACATGATAAAAGGTTAGTTTTTAAAAATAAATCAATTTTAATATAAATTTAATAAATTTTATTAAAAAACTGTTAGTTTTAGTTGAATTTGTTAGAATTTAGGGTTTTTTTTTATAGAAATTGTTAAAATTTAGGTTTTTTAAAAATATAAATTATGTTTTGCAAATTAATAGAAATGATTGATCAAAATGATGACCATGAGGCAAGGAATAGTGTTCCTCATAACTCCCCACCAAATGATCCAGTGCCACTGCAAAATCATCCACCAAATGATTCTTTACCCCCTCAAAACCCTCCTTGAATTGAGGATTTGATAATTGAAAATCTAACTAAATTGAGGGCTTTGCGAACAACATATAATAATGTACCCGCATTGGCTCCTATGTTATCCACATTAAACACTATAGCGGATAACATTGAAACCCTTACCAATGAACAAAATGTTGCTCTTCATTGGCATGATGAAATGCATGAGATGTTTGATGATGGTTTGGACTATGATGAGGTTACAACCCTTAATATAACCAAGGATAATTTGGCTGGCCTTTTTGCGAACCCACAAAATAGTTTACCAGTTGACTGCAAAAAACCCCAAACTATCGATTAAATGGTGCACTGTAAACTTTTGGGATCATTGGTGGATGGTTTTTGATATCCCTCCACATAGAAATTTAGAGTTGCCATTTTTTTTCCTTAAAAAATCGTATGTAGAATTTGTGTTGAAACTCAAAGTGAACTATTAGAGCATGAAGCCCAATATGGGTGTAGGACTAGGAGCTCCTTAGGATAGGCCCTCTTCTCAGTGGAAGAAAGCTGGCACTTTTGTCCCCCTACTAATGTCTCCCCCCTTCTCAAGTGCAACATCTTGATATTATCACAAAGTCTAGCTCTTAGACCATTAGAGCCATTCATAGACTAAGTAGCCTGTTGATATCTCAGACTAGGTCAGTCCTGCCTCCTTGTGTTGATGATGCTGGCACCAATTCATCATTAACTACCTCATCACATGTTTGTGTGCCTCACACTTGCATTACGTGCAAGAATATTTTCTTGGGTCCCATAGGTGATCTTCCTGAGTATCATTTTGTACTAGATGAGGATACGCTAGACACATGTGTAGAGGCTATAGATCTTGATGTGAGAGAGGAGGGGAATGTAGAGGCATGGACTCCTTTTGTGTTGGTATGTGTATAATTTTTTTTGTTATGACATATGCGATTTAAAGTTAATTTTTATAATATAGTAATTTTAACTTTTAAGCCATCCTGACTTATACATGTATGTGATCTTCATTCATGTTTAGTTGATGACTGAGGAGGAGTTGAGGCAGGCTAATGATGCAATGCTCTTAGCCATTTCATTTGGCCTTGAGACATCTATGGTATGTTATGTTGTGTTCTCATCATTTTTTCTATTTATATTGTGGCATATATGGTTTCTAAACTTTCTTTTATCTTGAAGGTACCAACTATCCCTAGGGGAAAAAGTGTGGGGGATGAGCCAACACCCATTGAGAAAGGAAAGGTAATTAGGTGCTTTCTATTTGATTAAATATCGATGTATTCTTGTAAAATTTTTGTGGTAATGAAATTTAATTACATTCTTTATTGTATATAGGGTGTGGCTACTAGCAATAAGCCCATATAGATTCCACGTCATAGATGCTCATGCATTTCCATATGCACCAAGAGCCCCATTGTATGTATAAGTATCATTTATTTTTTATTTTCCTTATCTTTATAAGTAAATTCAAAACTAATTTCCATGATATTAACAACTAATATTTTGTATCTCATAGCAAACTCCTAGTGTACATGAGGTTCAATGAGAGAGTTTTGTATCTTTGATGATGCAACCACTATATCCTGAGGAGGAGCCTACACTAGTAAGTTGTAGTTTGAATTCTTGATTAAATATGTTATAAATTTAGTATGATATGAACTATAATTTTATATTTTAAGTTTTAGATTCATTTCACAAACATATTTGAGCATACATAGGCCACAATCAGCGAGGTACAAGCATTGCCGAGGGCATACAAGAGGACTCCTGACCGGCGTAGGAGGTTGACAAGAGAGGCATTTATTATGAAAGTTTAATAGTATAAATCTTCATTAAAAAAAAAATATCATTATGCATTTGAGTAATTCAATGTTAGATACATAGAATCACATAAATTTAGTAGTCTAACTTTGGGTTTTCCTTTTTTGTTTATGTAGGAGGCATCTAATCCATCTAGTGCAGTGAATAGGCTGCATTTTGATCATCCACCAGCACCCTAGGATAGTATAGTTGTCATAGGATGCATCATGAGACATTTTGAGATGGCATATGCCACAATGTTTATAGAATTATTGATATTATACACATTTCGATGGCATGATCAACCACATTTTGTGTATGAATCTATGTATTTTGATATATATTTGAGTACTTTATCTATGGATACATGATCTTTGATATATATTTGCATAATTTGTCTATGGATACATGTATTTTGATATATATTTTTATCATTTATGTGCACAATGATATACATATTAATTTAGTATCTAGTATTGTTCAATTTATCATGGATCATGTGTACTGTTCATGTTTATAGAATATCATTAATTTTGATCATGTTTGTTATATTCAATTCAAATGTAATAATTTTTGAATAACATTTTAACAACCTTTATTATCAAATTTGGATGCAAATTTTAATTTGAAGTGTTATCATGACATAAACACACTTGTTAACCTCCTACGCAAGGTTCACATAACCCCAAATCTAATTTCAAACTCCACCTTCAACGTTGAGACTAACTCTTGGCTTCAAATCTAATCTCAACACACTTAAGGACTCCAATCCTTAACGATGGATTCTATTCCCAACGACAAACTCATTCCTAGACTCATAATCTTTGATAACTAGCACTTCACTTTGTTACTATCCTCATACTACAACTTTTCAATTTCAACATAACCTCAAAAAATCCCAACTTAAGAGACTTGATTGGATCAAACCTTTTTAACTTGGTTCCCCAATACCAAATCAATATGAATAACATCTATACATTTGTCACATTGATCAGATTACCCATACTAATCCACTTAACAAAATTGGCTTCATTAATGCATGTTATCATTTCACACCTTATATAAGTGTTTCCAACTTTGTATGGTGGTGCTCAAACCCCGAACTAACTCTTTGCACTCATTTTCACTTTTCAAGAAAAAGTTACAGCTCATTTTCCTATAGCATTTTATGGTTCATTGATAGCCCTCAAGAGCACTTTGTAGTCTCCTTGGTATGGGGTGGTTGTGGATGATAGATGGTCTCCATGGCTAGAGAAAGGATGTCACTAGGGTTCACCCACCCATCCATATCTAATGGTGCTAATGATTCGATGCCAAGATCAATGGTTTCAAAGTTATGTTGTGGTGCACCTATGAATTGAGGCACACTGGGAGTTTTAGCATTGATCGAGATCATTGTGCCGAATCCAAATAGAATTTGATCTCTCAAAAATGATATAGGTTATTTTAGGCCTTAGCATCACCATCCTATAGTATTCAATGTTTCATTGATAGCCCTCACGAGCTTTGAGTTACAACCCTCGAAAGATCGACCTTGAAACACACTTAGAGCACCTTGGAGACTCCTTAGTATGAGGTGGTCATGAATGATGGAGGGTCTCTATAGCTAGAAAAAGGGTATCACTAGGGTTCACCCACCCATTTGGAGCTAATGGCATTGACAATTCGATGCCAAGATCAATAGTTTCAAAGTTGTGCTATGGTGCACCTATGAACTGAGGCACACTGTGAGCTTTTGGCATCAAGTGATATCATTGTGCTAAATCCAAATAGAAGGTGATATCTCAAAAATGAGATAGGTTATTTTAGGCCTTGACATTATCATTTTGTAGCATTCATTGGTTCATTGATAGCCCTCATGAGCTCTGAGTTACGACCCTCAGAAGATTGACCTTGAAATGCACTTAGAGCACATTGGAGACTCCTTGGTACAGGGTGGCTACGGATGATGGAGGGCATCCATGGCCGAAACAAGGGTGTCACTAGGGTTAACTTGCCGATCCAGAGCTAATGGCACTGATGATTCAATGCCAAGATCAGTGGTTTCAAAGTTACGCTATGGTATACCTATGAACTGAGGCACACTGCAAGTTTTGGCATCAAGCGAGATCGCTATGTCGAATCCAAATGGAAGGTGATCTCTCAAAAATGAGATAGGTTATTTTAGGTCTTGACATCACCATCCTGTAGCATTTTATAGTTCATTGAAAGCCCTCATGAGCTCCGAGTTATGACCCTCAGAAGATCTACCTCAAAATGCACTCAGAGCACCTTGGAGACTCCTCGATATAGGGTGGTGATGGACAATGAAGGGCCTCTATGGTTGGAACAAGGGTGATACTAGGGTTCACCCACCCATCCAAAGCTAATAGCACTGATGATTCGATGCCAAGATCAACGGTTTCAAAGTTACATTGTGGTGCACCTACGAACTAAAGCACATTGTAAATTTTGGCATCGAGTGAGATTGTTGTGCCAAATGCAAATAGAGTGTGGCTTCTTAAAAATGAGATATATTATTTTAGGCCTTGGCATCACTGTCCTATAGCATTTGACAGTTCATTGATAACCCTCACGAGCTTTGAGTTACGACCCTCAAAAGATCGACCTCAAAACACACTTAGAGCACATTGGAGACTCCTTGGTATGGGGTGGCCACAGATAATGGAGGGTCTCTATGGCTAGAAAAAGGGTGTCACTAGGGTTCACCCACCCATTCAGAGCTAATGGCACTGATGATTTAATGCCAAGTGATGGCATGAAGAAATAGAAGTCTTTTTGGCCCTTTTTGTGAACATTTGTCTATAACATACTGAACTTTATCATATTTTAAGTATAGTATTTTTAAATTTTGATGTATAAGGTATGGATATATGGAATAAGAATGATAATCCAAATTATATATAAAAATGGGGTTCATTTTGTTGTAAAAATATTTCTTCATGAATGTTTGATATGGGTAGATCTTCCTGCAGCCGAAGAGATTGCAAAAAATATTAGTTGAATAATTAATGTTTTTTCTTTATAAATTAATAAATATAAATAAATTTTTTTGAGAAGTTTTGTGTGCATTAAATTTTGATCGTAGGAATACAAGCTAAGTTGGAGCTAATAAAAAACAACTGTACAGAATTAACGCTGAGGCATTGATGGTATTAAAGAGAAACATTATGACATCATTGTAGCTGGAGGCTTGGTGACAAAGTTAGAAGGGACTTGTTTTAATTAATAACAAGAGGGACCTAATAAAGTAGTTGAGTGGGAAAGAAACCATCAAATCAATTGGTTAAACATGCAAAGCACGATACATGGATTCCTAGAAGTTGGTTAAGTCAGATAATAGAGCAAATCTAGCATTTTCTATGCTCTATATTTGTGGGAATTTAAGGAGATAACTAATGTCTTTATGACTACATGTTTGCATAAGTTTTAAACAATAACTGACTTTCCTTCATGAGGAAGTTGTAATTTTAGGAGTTTGTTATTTTCCTTCCTTTTAAATAAGACCTCATCTGTATCTACAAGGTTAGGTAGTAAGCAAACTAATAGAAGTGATAGACATCTTGTTGCTTTTCCAAGTTATTGTAATACTGCATATTTAAATGAACACATGACTTTGTTGAGTTTCTATACCTTTGTCTAAGTTGATCTTTCCTTCATTATTTCATGGGGGCCCATACAAAAGGTGGAGTTTACTTTAATAATTAAGAGTTAGACTCAGTTTTCTAAGTTAAGATTAGAACTGTTGTTCCTACAACCATTGGAAACAGAACCAGTCATTGTTCCTAGAGCATTAGGTGGATAGATGAATGGTTAAATAATTAGAATTTCCTTCCAAGAATTTGATAGTTGTCTTTTCTTTGGATAAGCTAGATTTCCTTAATGGCTATTGCATTCAAGGTAGTACTGACTTTTAGTGAAAACTAGAGAATATACTTTACAAACATCATCTCAAGTTCATGCTCCTAGATTGAAATTTTATGAAGATCAGAATAGTACTTTGGTAGTAAGGGATACCCAATCCTATAACTAAAAAGGTGTTATATTGACTAGACACCAAGATCAATAGTTTCAGAGTTACGTTGTGGTGCACCTATGAACTAAGGCACACTATGAGTTTTGGCATCGAGCAAGATCACAAAGCTGAATCCAAATGGAAGGTGATATCTTGAAAATGAGATAGGTTATTTTATGCCTCGACATCACCATCATGTAGCATTTAACAATTCATCAATAGCCCTCACAAGCTCTAAGTTACGACCAACAAAAGATCGACCTCAAAATTCACTTAGAGCACCTTAGAGACTCCTCAGTACAGGGTGGCTGCTAACAATGGAGGGCCTTCACAACTAGAACAAGGGTATCACTAGGGTTTACTTGCCCATCTGGAGCTAGTGGTTCTAACGATTCGATGCCAAGATCAATGGTTTCAAAGTTACATTGTGGTGCACCTATGAACTGAGGCACATTGAGAGTTTTGGCATCAAGCTAGATTGATGTGTTGAATCCAAATGGAAGGTGATCTCTCAAAATGAGATAGGTTATTTTAGGCTTTTCCATCACTATCCTGGAGCATTTTATGGTTCATCAATAGCCCTCATGAGGTCCAAGTTATGACCTTTCGAAGATCGACCTTGAAATGCACTTAGAGCACCTTGGAGACTCCTCAGTATGGAGTGGCTACAGATGATGGATGGTCTCCACAGTTAGAACAAGGGTATCACTAGGGTTCACTCACCCATTCGGAGCTAATGGCATTGACATTTTGATGCCAAAATCAATGGTTTCAGAGTTACATTGTGGTGATCCTATGAATTGAGGCACACTATGAGTTTTGGCATCAAGAGAGATCATTATGTCGAATCCAAATGGAACATGATCTCTCAAAAATGAGATAGGCTATTTTAGGCCTTAGCATAAATGTCCTATAGAATTTAATGTTTCATTGATAGCCCTCATGAGCTCCAAGTTATGACCCTTAGAAGATTGACCTCGAAATGCACTTAGAGCACCTTGGAGACTCCTCGATATGGAGTGGTCGTCGATGATGGATGGTCTCCATAACTGGAACAAGGGTGCAACTAATGTTCACCTACCCACTTGGAGCTAATGGCACTAACAATTCAATGCCAAGATCAGCGGTTTCAAAGTTACACTATGGTGATCCTTTAATGTTATAGAATGTTATTTTTATGCACTTCTATGGATGTGTATTTGGAAATATGTGTTGCATTTCTTGTGTTGTGCTTGGCATGAAATTGATCAACAAATGATTAAGTTTCCAATTACAAGGCATACAAAATGTCAATATCATACACCATTCACATACATCACAATGACAATAATTTTAATAAGAACATTAACAAAGCACATTTACAAATTCACATTTAGTAAAGAACCATTGAGGCATTGCAAGAGCCAAGTGTATAAAAATTGTCATGACATGTACCAAATGCATACACAGGATGAAAAATCACATAAATTCAAGACCCCCGAATAGAAAATTGAAGATTGGGAAACAAAGCATATCAACAAATCAACACATGAGGAACCAATGCTTAAATGAACTCACATGCCAACTTGAGACCATTGCATGCATCATACATCAAATGATTCAACCAATTCACAGCCACAACATAGGAAGCGAGGGCTTCAATTATTACTACTTGGTAAATGATAGGCCAAAATAAATAATATATCAATTGTTGCCCAAACTATCAATGATAATTATGGATAAGGAAATTAGTTGGTCATTCAATTAACTCCACATTTAACCACCATCTCGGTTATTATATATCTTTTTGGGTATGCTACCTCATCCCTACCAATTCAAGGGAATCCAATGCCTGCTTTGTTAGTACAAGAACCAAAGTACATGCAAATATATCAAATAGAAAATGGGCTGGAGACATCATATGGATCTCACAAATAAGTGAATCTCTGTTCGTACAAATACATTAGACAAACTCTAACAGAACTAGTAACATAAGTATGTTGTTGACCAAACATCAGTAGATGTGTGCATTAGTACATCAATGATTTAAAAACATGTAAGAAATCACCTAAATAATCAGCATTCCATGATTTTTTTTAGTCAACATGTCATCTCGATCAATTATTAACCACAATTATCAAGTAACCCCATTAATGTAGCTAGGTTTTATTTCATTCACAATTATAAATGGATATACATTAACACTAGTACATTGGTATAGCAGTTATGATTATCTCTTTCTACATCCAAGCTAGAGTCCATGGTTACATTACCTTCACAAGAAGTGAGGTTTGGGTGGCACTACAATATTTGTGAATAAGTATATTCACCAATGGTGTCGTTACAAATCTCATCTATACTCACTTGGTATTCCATGTATTGATGTGATAAAAAAGTGCATGGAATGGTTAGTGATTGTGCATACCTCATGTATGAATTACTTGAATTATTTTTTTGATGAGATGTGGTTGGTATGTGATTGATTAACAAGCTTTCTTAGCATGAGAACTGTTGGATAACCAATCAATTTTCCTACTAATTCAAATGGGTGGACCCAAGGGCTCAACATGTTTGGGTGATATTGAATCCACACAAAAATCACTAGCTCTTCTAGAGATGCCAAAGGGTGTGTGCAAAGGGACTAGCATCCTTTAATATTGTAGAATTTCATTTTTGTGCATTTTTATGGATATGCATTTGGAAACATGTCATGCATTCTTGAAAACTCTTTTTATTAGATGTACTAGGTATGCGAATGATCAAAAATCTTGTATTTCATTAATGTTATTGGACTAAGAACTAGTTTTCCTTTGAGTTGGAAGGGTGGGCCTAAGGTTTCAACACTAATGGGTTATGTTGAACCACCTTGGTAATGACTAGTTCATTTGGGGAGGCTTGAGACTGCATGCAAAGGGAGTCTTGTTGATTTTACTCTTGTTTCAAGGGGTGGGCCTAAGAGCTCAACATGTTTTGGTGATGTTAAATCACCATATTAATGAATAGCTCATTTAGAGATGCTAAAGAGTGTGTGCAAATGGACTATCCTCCTTTCATGTCATAGAATGTTATTTTTATGAACTTTTATGGATGTGTATTTGGGAATATGTGTTGCATTGCTTGATTAAGTTTCATGAAAGGCATTGATTAATGTGTGTTATTCCCAATCTTGGAATGCAGTGGTACCTACCATGTCTTGTAAATGCATCGATGGTGTCGTTACAACTCCCTTGGTGTTCCATGTAAGCATGTACACACAATGATGTGATTGTGTATGCAATATTGCAAGGAAACTCTCTTTTTTTAGATGAGTTTGGTATGTGAATGATTGAAAAACATATTTTGCATGAATGTTTTTGGTCCAACCAATCAATTTTACTCCCTTTTCTTCATTGATAATCATGGGCATCCCATGACGATGAAAGGATGCACATTCTTTATTAATTTGGCATGAGGAGTTGCAAATAAGAGTGTTTCATCATTTACAATATATCAAGTGTTTCATCATTATTACATCAATACAAAACTACCAAAAATCATTGTGTCATAAATAGTCATGTCAAAAATCATAGTATTAATAAAAGTATTGTCAAAAATCGTAGTGTTAAAAATAGAATAGATTTTTCTTCATTCTGCTCCTTAGCTTTTTATCTTCATGCCTAGCTACTCTTCATGATGTACCTACATTCCAATATCATAAAAAATATTAGTAACTTATTGTATTAAACAAGATAATCATTGGTTCACTAAATCATTATGAAAAAAATAACATAAGAAGTAAATATACCTAGTCAAGTGTTCTAGTAGGGTCCTCTCTCTATTTTAGGGTCTCCAACAAGGCTTCATGATTAGCATTAGTAATAGTAAAAATTTATTTTACTTTTGGTCTTCCTTGATGCGTCAAAAAATTTACATTTTTTTCTATAATAAGATGTGAATATATGAGAATTATTTTGTGCTTTTGATAGTCTTCAAATGTAGGAATTCTATTCCTTCTAAGCATGTATGTTTGCAACCATGTTCCAATGATAACCACTAAACCAGTAGGATATGTGAATCCATCATCATTTGTGATCAGTTGTGCAAGCTTTTGTTTACCTCTTTCAAAATGAGCAAACCAATAATCAGATTTCTCATCATTCCCTTGTGGTGCAACCAATGCAAAGACATGTCTTGGCTGAAGAAGATTTGATAGATGGTTATGCTCAAGTGAACTTTCCATGTCATCATTTCTAATAGAGGGTATTATAGACAATGGAGTAAGATAATGTGAAGCCCATATGTCCACCCACTCACTTGACTCACGGTGATCCCAATCACACTGAAAACAACTAAGACAAAAGCAAGCTAGTTGTCATGTCCAAATGGTCTATATACTAGAATCAGAGCTCTGGAATGAATGCATTTTTTATGTGTCTCTCATTGTAGCATAATATGATCTATCACCTATGGAACCTTCCTCAACCAACCAAAAGAACTCGCATACCACTGAATCACAAGCCCCCCCCTGTGATAATGCTAAACTACACCAATGAACAATGCTCCAAGTGTCAAGAAGCTTTGCTGCTGAAATCATCAATTTTTCCTTAACGAGAGCTCTCTTCACACATGCCCCTACTCTATCATGTTCCCCTTTCTCATGGCAAGACTCAAAAAACTCCAAATATGAGGCACCCCCCTCTCTACATGCATCCTACATAACCAATAAAACATGTGAGCATTCTTGAATTGACTTGTATAGTTATCTAACCAAATGATATGTCTATCCATAGCAATTGCATGCTCCTATATGAAATCAAAATAATTCTCAAAATAATGTTGCACAAACTCATGAGAGTGATATCTATCATCATTCATATAAAAATGATACACTCTAATAATTTTGTTAATATCTTTCACACTATCAGGGCCACGTCTATATGTTATGTGGATGAAAATAGCAATATGAATGGAGTTGTAATACTGATATTGTGTATCATTTTGAGGTTGCAATGTGTAGGTCTTAGCAAAGTCAACAACTGCTATAATAGTGCCAATGGAAAAAGTCTCCTTACACATTCTAAATTGTTGATCCAACCAATGAGACCTATGACTATGTCTTGCATACTTGTAGAAAATATTTGCTTTAAAATCTCAAATAAAACTAGCCACACTAATTTTTTTTTAATACAATTCACATCTAGAGCCCTCACCCCAACTCTTCAATGTGTATTTCACTATTTCATATATCTTTTTTTTTACTATTGTCTTTCCAAGATCTTGTTTGCACCCCTCATGGAAACATGAGTCAAACTTGGATAAGCCACCACATTCTGAACACTTCTCATTTAAGAAATCATTTCTATAAAAGAAACAACAATCAACTCTACGACATAAAAATTGATCTAGCAAGTCTCTTGATGATTTTGAAAGCCCACTAGCACCACAATTCCCCAACATTTCTTTATTATGCAAAGTAGAATGGATGGAGCGCAATAGTTCATGGTGCATAGAAAAATTGACATGATATTTGCAACATGTATTTCGAATTTTAAGTGGCACACAATAAAATGGCTTCAAAGATTCAAAAGCCCTTTGTGATATATAAAGATTTGGATGACTCTCTCTAAATTGTTTGAACAAAATAGTTAGACTTACCTCCAAATAGTGTTTAGGATGTGGCCTGAGGTCTTTGATGCCAATTCTCAACTTCAACACATCTTTAGCATTGGTTGATACTCATGAGCTAGAGTGCCAAAATTGTATAATTTCTTCCTTCACATCATTGGATAGATTCTTATCAAAATGTGGAAGTATCCCACCAAAAGTCCATATTTCATTTTGAAGAGGATCATCAATTCTCTCTCATCTACTAAGTGTTCTTCTCAAAGTAGTACGATTTAGGTTCAAGTCAATACAAGTTTGTCTCATATATCTATCCTTTCTCAAATGATGACTTAACAAGGAGTTTGTAATAACCCTTCGAGAAACTCTCTTATCCTTCTCCCTACCATTTTTCCCAATGCTATTGAGAGCACTGAAAATATTCTTCACAATAATGACATTTCTTTCTAGTTTTTGATTGACATGAATCTTCAATTTGGAAAGCACAGGTCTCATCTTTTGCATATTTAATAAGAGCATAAAAAGCTAACATTGCTCCGCCACTGTCTTGTTGCCAAAAAATATCTTATATAGCCTTGAAGCCCATAACCAAATGGTTCTTTCTAATTTTTTCCCTTCCAAATTAGTAATAATCATTTCATCAATTTCAATTATCCATTTTGGTGTTCTAGAACCTTCATGTTTATTATAATTAGGAGATATGTAAGATTCCTATGCATTGTCATGTTCGGTATGGTCAATCATGCAATTTACATTATGACCTTGTAGCATTTCATCCTCCAAATTTTTATTCTCTAAATTTTCAATCCCAACATTATCATTTTCAATTGGTACATTTTCATTCCCCAACTGCACATATTCATTATCTAACTCTATGATTTCACCTTTGACTAGTTCATCATCAACTTGACACACATTTAACATACCTTGTATTTTCATTTGGTGATTTACTTTGCCCCTTTCCCTATATGCTACAATGTCTTCATTGGATACCTTCCTTTTGCATTTAACCTTTCGATGACTATTGCTACCCATTCAGATGACAATATCAGACACCTAATGATATATTATCAAACTTTTTTTGATTGTTTGGGCCCCAAAACATAACTTTTCCCAAAATCCGTGAAAATGGCCCACAAAAAGTGAATTTGTTAGGTCTACAGTCACGGGGAATATTTTGGGAAAATTATGCAAATAAAATTGAGTATTTGATCTAAGATCAAATACCTAATAAAATTAGATATTTGATTTCAGATCGAAAATTCGATATGGAGGCCAAAATTTTGAAGGGAAATTAAAATTAAGATTAATATTATAATGTATATAATGAGTTATGAGTTATGTAGTAGATTATAATGTATTATTATATTATATTATTATTATTTTACTATTATTATTAAATATAATAACGTAATTTATATGTTATTTTTATTATTTTTACTATATTATTATTAAATATAATAACGTAATATATTATATATGTTATTAATAAATATTGTTATTATTGTTATTATAACAATATATAATATTGTTGTTGTTATTATTATTATTATGACCTATGATCCATTTGGTTGGTTCTAAAATGCGTTGAGAGGGGTAATAGGTTAACCAATGACCTCGATCGACACATTTCATGACAATGTATGTCCCCAGGGGCCCTAGGACACCTAGGGATGCATTTGGTTGGTTATAATGCATCGAGAGGGGTCATAATCTATGACCCCTCTCAACATATTTCATAACAACATATGTTCCTAGGGCTCCTAAGACCCCTATGGATGCATGTGGTTGGTTCTAATGCATCAAGACACATCATAGGTTAACTTATAACCCCTCTCAACACATGTTATGACAAACTATGTCCCTAGAGGTCCTAGGGCCCCTAAGGATGCATTTGGTTGCTTCCAATGCATCAAGAGGGGTCATACGTTAACCTATGACCCCAATTGATGCATTTCATGACAATGTATGTCTCTAGGGGCCCTAGGACCCCTAGGGACACATTTGGTTAGTCATAATGCATTGAGAGTGGTCATAGGTTAACTAATGACCCCTCTCAACACATTTCATGACAATGTATGTCCCTAGGGGCCCTAGGACCCCCTAAGGATGCATCTGGTTGGTTCTAGTATGTTGAGAGGCATCATAGGTTAACCTATGACCCCTCTCAACACATTTCATGACAACCAATGTCCCTAGGGGTCCTAGGGCCCTTAGGGACACATTTGGTTGGTTCTAATGCATCAAGAGGGGTCATAGGTTAACTTATGACCCCTCTCAACACATTTCATGACAATGTATGTCCCTAGGGACCCTAGGACCCCCAAGGATGCATGTGGTTAGTTCTAATGAATCAAGAGGCATCATAAGTTAACCTATGACCCCTCTCGATGCATTTCACGACAACCTATGTCCCTACAGATCCTAGGCTCCTAAGGACACATTTGGTTGGTTCCAATGCATCAAGATCAATGTATTTCATGACAACCTATGTCCCTAGGGGCCCTAGGACCCCTAGGGAAGCATGTGGTTGGTTATAATATGTTGAGAGGGGTCATAGGTTAACTTATGAACCCTTTCAATGCATTTCATGACAACGTATGTCCCTAGGGGCCCTAGGCCCCCTAAGGATGCATGTGGTTGGTTCTAATGCATCGAGAGGCATCATAGATTAATTATGACCCCTCTTGATGCATTTCATGATAACCTATATCCCTAGGGGTCCTAGTGCCCTTAGGGATGCATTTGGTTGGTTTCAATGTGTCAAGAGGGGTCATATGTTAACCTATGACCCCAATTAATGCATTTCACGACAATGTATGTCCCTAGGGGCCCTAGGACCCCTAGAGATGCATGTGGTTGGTTCTAATGCATTGATAGGTGTCATAGGTTAACCTATGACCCCTCTCGATGAATTTCATGACAACCTATGTCCTTAGGCATCCTAGGGCCCCTAGGGACGCATTTGGTTGGTTCTAATGCATCAAGAGGGTTCATAGGTTAACCTATGACCTCGATCAATGCATTTCATGATAATGTATGTTTGTAAGGGCCCTATGAATCGTAAGGATGCATTTGATTGGTTATAATGTGTCAAGAGGGATCATAGGTTAACCTATGACCTCGATCAATGCATTTCATGACAATGTATATCCCTAAGGGCCCTAAGACCCCTAGGGGTGACACATTTGGTTGGTTATAATGTATCAATAGAGATCATAGGTTAGCCTATAACCCTCTTGATGCATTTCATGACAACGTATGTCCCTAGGGGCCCTAGGACCCCTAGGGATGCATGTGGTTGGTTCTAATGTGTCGAGAGGTGTCAAGAACCAAAAAAATGCATTGGACATAGGACATAGGACATAGGTTGTCATGAAATGCCTTGAGAGGGGTCATAGGTTAATCTATGATGCCTCTCGATGCATTTCATGAAAACCTATGTCCCTATGGGCCCTCGAACCACTATGGATGCATGTGGTTTAGAATTAGCTTAGTGATGATTCAATCATTCACTAAAATCTACACTATACCATGAAAAAATTAATTACAACTAGAATCAACACTCAAATATTTCAAACTTTGAAGAAAAGAAAATACAAAATGCACATTCCTTTATTTTTTTGCACCAAGAACAAAAGAAGAAACTGATTACAAACATAACCTCTATACAATTTCATAATAGCCTATGTCCTTATGTGTCCTAAGGACCCTACGGATGCATGTGGTTGGTTCTAATATGTTGAGAGGCATCATAAGTTAACCTATGACCCCTCTCGATGCATTTCATGACAACCTATGTACCTAAGGGTCCTAGGGCCCATAGGGATACATTTGGTTGGTTCTAATGCATCAAGAGGGGTCATAGGTTAACCTATGACCCCAATCAATGAATTTCATGACAATGTATGTCCCTAAGTGCCCTAGGACCCCTAGTGATCATGCATTTGGTTGGTTATATTGAGAGGGGTCATAGGTTAACTTATAACCCCTCTCGACACATTTCATGACAACATATGTCCCTAGGGGCCCTAGGACCCCTAGGGACATGTGTGGTTGGTTCTAATTAATTGAGAGGCATCATAGGTTAACCTATGACCCCTCTTGATGCATTTTTAATAAAAACTTATGTCCCTAGGGGTCTTAGAGCCCTTAGGGATGCATTTGGTTGGTTCTGATGCATCAAGAGGGGTCATAAGTTAACCTATGACCCTGATCAATGCATTTCATGACAATGTATGTCCCTAAGGGCCCTAGAACCCCTAGGGATGCATTTGGTTTGTTATAATGCATTGAGAGGGGTCTTGGGTTGACCTATGAACCCTCTTGACACATTTCATGACAACATATGTCCTGAGGGGCCCTAAGACCCCTAGGGACGCATGTGGTTGGTTCTAATACATTGAGAGGTGTCAAGAACCAACCAAATGCATCCCTAGGGCCCCTAGGGACATAGGTTGTCATGAAATGTGTCGGGACTCTCGACACATTTCATGACAGCCTATGCCCCTAGGTGCCCTAGGACCCCTAAGGGACACATTTGGTTGGTTATAATGCATTGAGAGGTGTCATAGGTTAATCTATGACCCCTATGAATGCATTTCATGAAAATCTATGTCCTTATTGGTCCTAAGGCCCTTAGGGATGGATTTGGTTGATTTTAATATGTCAAGAGGAGTTTATGCCCTCTCAACACATTAGAACCAACCAAATGCATCTCTAGGGGCCCTGGGACCACTATGGACATAGGTTGTCATGAAATGCATCGATAGGGGTCATAGGTTCCCAACACATTATAAACAATCACATGTGTTTTTAATGGTCCTAGGGCCCCTAGGGACATAGGTTGTCATGAATTGCATTGAGAGGGGTCATAGGTTAACCTATTACACCTCTCAATGCATTAGAACCAACCAATGCATCCCTAGGGGTCCTAGGGCCCATAGGGACATATGTTATCATGAAATGCATCAAGACCTGGGTCATAGGTTAACCTATGATCCCTCTCAATGCATTATAATGAACCAAATGTGTCCCTAGGGGTCTTGGGCCCCTAGGGACATATGTTGTCATGAAATGTATGGAGAGGGGTCATAGGTTCTCTCGACGTATTTCATGACAACGAATGTCCCTAGGGGCCCTAGGACCCATAGGCACCCATTGGGAATGCATCCCTAGGGGTCCTAGGGCCCCTAGGGACATATGTTTTCATGAAATGTGTCAAAAGGGGTCATAGGTTAACCTATGACCCCTTTAAATGCATTTTGTGACAATATTATATTTAATAATAATAATATTTATCATATATATTACTATATTATATTTAGTTATAATTATTATTATTATTTTTATAACTATATTATATTTAATAACAATAATCATAACCATATGTAATAATAATATCAATGTCCACACTTCCCCCAAATATATTTTCCTCTAAAACACTCTAAAGTTTCCCTCTCAAATTTATTTCCTCTCAAATTTTCCTCCAAAATTTCAATTCAAAAATCATGTACCTGATCGGATACTAGATTTCATATCGGATACCCGATTTGATTTCAGGAATCTGATTAGGTTCAGTAGTTACCAAGCCTATTTGGTCAACCCAAAAAACATGTTTGAGAAGGGTTTCACTGAAACTCAGAATTCAGGTAGCCATCTGACAATGTTATTTTCATCGAAATTGAATGAAACAAAAAGGATTTTTTATAACACTCTCAAGATTCCATCAATATAATTGCTGTCAAATTCTGAGTTCGATAAGTATTTATTAGTTAATTTTCAATGAAGATGATTGTAAAGTGTTGATTGACATACTGATTGAAAAATAGCTATAACTTTCAAATGGTGTAACATTTTTTAAATCCAAAAGTTGTGTCACATTCTATGCTTCACCTAGTATAAGAAAAAAAAATTGGTAAAGTTTTCTATTAGTTAAGGTGGTCAAACACGGGAGTTTTTTTTTCTGAAAAATTTTTAGTAGAAAATTCATTTTTAATTATTTATTTGGAATAAGAATACTCATAAATATGTGTCACATCTGGGCATGAGTCTACTTTTTATATTTATAATTATATTTAAAAATGTTATCATTTGATTTTGATTATGATGGTCAGACATATATCTACTTTTTATTTTTGCCTTGAAATTTTCATAGTACTGCATTAAAATCCAAAATTTTGACCAATCAATTTTTTTTCTCTAGATAAAGCCTAGTAGTATAGAAACTACATTCAATTTTCTATAGATTATTTTCTTACAAATTTTTGAGATAACGTCTAGAACCACTTTAAAATTATGTGTCAAGTTGACATAACCTTGATTTATTGGTTTTGCATTGCCACTTAAGGCCATAGTTTGGTTGACCATGATCGTGCACATACCCTTTACCTCTAAGATACTCATGAGCATCTTTAGGTAAGGCTTTAGTGAATATGGACATGTAATTTATTCTTTAGTGTATAGATATTATAACTTTACTTCTTTGTCTTTAACTAGTTCTCTGAAGTAGTGATACTTGATAGAAATGTGCTTGGTCTTAGTGTGCATCACTAGATTCTTTTAATATGTTTATAGCACTTGTGTTATCACAATAGATAACCACTAGATATATAATTTATTCTTTCATTCCTTTCAGTAATTGTTCAATCTACATAATGTTTGAGTAGTTCATTACAACAACCACATATTCATCTTCAGGTGTTGATTGGGAAATACAATTTTGTTTCTTGTTTGTCCATGAAACTAATCTCTTTCCAAGAAAGAATGCACCTCCACTAGCTCTTTTTCTATCATCAATATTTCCTACCCAATCAGAGTCAGCAAATACCTTTAGTTCAAACCTATCACTTCTCTTGTAATACAATCCACCAGCTTTTGTACCTTTTAGATATCTCAATACCCTTTTCACATCCATCATGTGATTCTCCTTAGGATTTTCTAAAATTATAGCAACTATCCCAATTGCTAATGCAATTTCAGGTCTACCATGAACACCATATTGCAATTTGTAAATTATTTATCTATATAGTGTTTGGTTCACATTAGTAGAGTCATCATTTTTAGATAACTTATGTCCTATAGACATAGGTGTGCTCATTGGTATTGATTCTTCTATTAAAAAAGCCTTTAGTATCTCCTTGACATAGTTGGACTAAGAGACAAAGATACCAAACTTTATTTGACATACTTACAATCTAAAAAAAAATTTGATTTCACTAAACATAGACATTTCAAATCCCTTCTTTATTTCATCAGCAAATAATTTGCATGATGCTTCTTTTCCTCCAAATATCATGTCATCAACAAAGATTTCTTATATCAGTACATCATTGTTCTTACCATTCTTCAAATATATGTTACTCTTATCATTTGTCCTCTCTAAACCAATCTTCACCAAATAATTGTGTAGTCTTTCATACCATGCTTTTTAGGCTTGTTTCAATCCATAAAGAGCTTTATTGAGTTTACATGTGGGTAAAAGCACAAACCTGTGTCACCTTTTATAAAGAAAAGTGATATCAGAATGCGACAATTCAACATTAATGACAAAAAAAATGGTATTTGCGTTTAAAATATGAAGATGATGTAAATTGATGAAATGTGTAGAATTGTATAAATTTTATGCCTATAATTTTTTTTTTTTTTTTGACTAAGAATTTGTTCATTTTATTTTATTTTGAAGTCCCTTTTTTAACTGTAAAAAATATAGGATGTAGTTCCCATCAAACAAGTATGTGCAAATCATCTTTTTTTGTTATGATTTGAAAATATTTTATAGATGACATGTATAGCTAGTGCACAAAAAAAGAAATAATTATTTTTGATGTATATTTTCTTTGTTATAAGTACTCAAGTTTGACCTTGTCAGAATCCAACAGTTTTTTCATCCCGTCAAAACTTCCCTATCAAATCTATACCTTCTTGAAAAAAAATTACATATTCATGAAGAGGATTCTCTCCTCTAGTGATAAATATTTTATTTTTATTTTTTTGATATGATTTACTATTTTTTTCATTTTTTGAGAGAGCATCTTTTGAAATGTTGAAATATCAACTTATAATATTTTTAGATTATAACATATTATAACTAATCAAAACACTCAAAAATTTATATAATGATGATATTGAATCTGAAATCTATAAAAGGGTATTTTTAATTTTTTTTAAAAATTGAGTTTTGATAGAGAAATGAGATTTGACCAAAACAGGTTTTTGTATCACAAACGGTGACACAGATCTATGCTTTTACCCATGTAATATTCTTCTTCTCAGCATCCACAAATCCTTTAGGTTGTTCTATGTACACTTCTTCCTCAAGTATGCCATTTAAAATTGTAAATTTGGCATCCATCTAATATACCTTAAAATTCTTGTAGATTGAGTATGCAAGTAGAGTTTTGTCTCCTTCAAGTCTTTTCATAGGAGAAAAAATTTCTCCATAATCAACTCCTTCTTCTTGAGCATATCCTTTGCATACAAGTCTTGACTTGTTCCTAGAAACTTCACCATGTTCATTTAGCTTATTCCTGAAAACCCATTTTGTTCCAATAACATTTTTGTCTTTTGGTCTTGGTATTAGAGTCCAAGTATTATTCACTGTGTTGCATAAAATTGTAACCAAGATTATGCAAACCTCAAACTATGATTCAAAACAAATGGAGTGTATGTTCGGTATGCTCTTAGGAACACAATAGTGGATGAATCTCTTGAATGTGTGAATGCAAATGGAATATGTGCCTAGACTAAATAATATGAAAAATCAAAATAACAGAATGATGATGCAATGATAAGAAATTCTAATGGACTTCCAATGACTTCCATTCTCCTTCTTTCTCTGGGGCAACCTGTATGTTCTTTGATATGATGCCGTGCCGACATCACATCAAAGAGGGGCAAAATGTATACACTAAAAATTGTCCCGAATGACTTTATTAATCTAATTAATACTGGTCATATTCTTCTACTTATTTAATTAAATTATTTTAATTAAATAGGTTCATTTTTGCCTAAGTATTTAAATTTAATTTAAATACTTCCTAGCTCTAATGTGATAATTTTAATTAGCACATGATTCTCCACGTATTTCTTTTTTTTAAAAATTAAATAAATTTTATTTATTTAAAATCCTCCATATTCCCATTAATTCTTCTGGACCTTGATTAAATTAAATTTTATTTAATTTAATCTTTATTCCAACCGCCTAAGAGTGCGTGCATTCATATGAGTTGTCATCACATCTTTTAAGCACTTGTTGTCTACACCATAGGAATCTTCTACACACACATGCTATCTCATCAAACTTATCCATCTATCTAGAATGTGAGATAAGATGCCTAGTTTTCGATTCTTATCCTTATCTCCTATGCTTAGTTGTCAATCCCTATCCTTATCTCTCAGTGGTTTCTAAGCACATTCTAGATGCTTCCTCCATCCACTTTAAATAGGCATCTTCTCTCAAGAATTTGACACTAGGAGACATATAGACACCACAAGAACACAACACAACACCACCAGGATAGAGACATGATAGGTCATTAGAGGTCATTATCATCCATTAGGTACCATTAGAATTTCTTGTCATTGCAGCATCATTCTGTCATTTTGATTTTTCATATCATCTAGTCTAGGCACATATTCCATTTGCATTCACACATTCAAGAGATTCATCCACTGTTGTGTTCCTAAGAGCATATCAAACATACACTCCATTTGTTCTGAATCATAGTTTGAGGTTTGCATAATCTTGGTTACAATTTTATGCAACACATTTTGGCACGCCCGGTGGGATCCACTTCGCGGGTTCAAATTTGTTCAAGCTCAAGGATCGCAGTTGGAGAATAACTTGTGATAGGGAAAGTCAAATCAAGCCATGATGTTCGTCACCATCTTTGGAGCGCACGAGGTGAGTACCCTATATCTTGTTCTTCATTGTTAAATATATATATATATATATATATATATAGGGGCTTGGGGTAGGTTTTCTTCAATTTGCTTTATGTTATTTAGGTTATTATTAAAATAATAATAATAATAATAATAAGATAGGGGGTTATTTTCATTCTTGCATATGGGGAGGGGAGACAACAATTAAAAAAATAAAAAAATAAATTAGGAGGGTTTTTTGTTAAAAATATAAATTAAAAAAATATATTAAAAAAAAAAATTTCAAAAAAAAAAAAAAAATTTTTAGGTCAGAACCGCCGCCGCCGGCGGTTCCCTCTTTTTTCCCAACCCGAGCCGCCTCCGCCGGTGGCTCCCCCTACTTCTGGTGCCGCACCGCCGCCGCCACTAGCAGCTTCTTCACGCCGCCACTGCCACCATCTTCCACCCAATGGCCGCCTCCAGCAGCTTGCTGACTGCGACCCACCTCGGCGCCGCCGCCTCTGTCAGTGCTCGCGGCTGCCGCCACCGCTACAGATGCATCCACCGCCGCCCATGCTGATCGCCGCCCTTGCATAAATCCACCCACATCCTACACGCAACCATCACAAATTCCTCCACCGGCGGCTTCTTCCCGACGCCACTCCACCCCCGGACTCTGTTGTTGCTCCCGATCCTTCGTCTCGCTCTATCCGGAGCCTACACTCTGTTTTAGATTCTATTAAACCTATTAATGTTGGGCTAACTGAGGCGTTATTTGAAAACATTTATGGCTATGGTTTTTTTTTTTGAACCAAATGTATAGAATGGTGAACACTCGACATTTTGTTTCTGGCGCTGTCCACGCAAAAATTTGCCAACAAAAAAAGAGTTGGGGTTCACGTCTTATGAGCCAAGATTTTGCATTTGTTATGCCTTTTGTAGGTTTTTCAAAGACATAATTTGATGAGATTTGGCACTTGGTCGGAGTTGTACTGAAATCTGCCTTCTTGGTTTTTAAAGCCCAAATTACTATACTTTGTTTCTCAACCCGAATTGCTCTCAAACCATTCCCTTCTAGGTTAAGAAGAAGCTAAATTTGTCAATTTCATATTTATGAGATTTCTGTATAATATTTTGTGCATTTCTTAAAAAGTGTCCATATATTTGACATTTTGTTATAACATATAAATAATTGTGTTGTTAAAAATATATATATAAATATAAAAAAAAAAAAAAAAATTTAAAAAAAAATTTAAAAAAAAAAAAAATTTAAAAAAAAAAAAAAAAAAATTTTTGTTTTTTATTTCTTTCAAATAGGCCTTTACGTTTGTCAAATTTATTTTGTATATATAGGCATTTAAATTTAAATTTTTATTTTCCTTTTAGCCAAATATCCAAAAAATTTAAAAAAAAATTTGCTTTTCGTGTGCCTGATTTTTTTTTACAACATTGAATGAACCTTGTACATTCTAATCATGTGTGTTTGCAATTAGATTAAAAAACTTAAAATTTCTTTGGTAACGAATAAGTTTCTTTTCAAGTCCAAATCCACTTACGTATTCTCTCCCCTCACGCTTTTGGGCGACCTTGGGTGCACAAGAAATAAGTGGATTTGTTTTTTTATTTTTTATTTTTTAATTTATTTTTTTAATATTTTTCTAGGAGGCCTGCTTGGGGATTTCATCACCCCTTGGGACAACCTCAACTCCAGCATTCTGGCAGAGTATAAAAATTGGGAGGTGAATCGAAAGACACCTCTCTTGGAAGTGTAGATATTGTCACTGTTGGCTAAGCCCCAAAGAACTTTATACCTTTGGGAAGTGAAGGAGGAGATTGGGTTACCGTTTCCCCCCGGCTGTGTGGCAGTATTTCCTTTCATCTACAGATTCGGGCCTCACGTACCTAGTGTATATCGAGGATGCCCCCTAGTTGAGCCTTGTACAACCTAGTTTAACCTTATAGGACTGTTGGTGTGTTTGGTGTGTTTGAAGCACATTTGTATTGTACATATTTCATTGTTTGCTTTTGCATTTTAAACCTAAAAATCCAAAAAAAAAAAATCAAAAAAACATTTCCAAAAAAAAAAAAAAAAAACCTTTTCTTAATCATCATTCCAAATCGTTTCACGTCACATATTCCTTCCATCCAAGACATCGTTACCTCTTACATTTCTTGGTCATTCAATCACATTCCTAATCTTCATCCTAGTCATGATTCATCATCATTCATATTCAGTTTCCCAAATCAAGCTCATCATCCATTCTTAATTCGATTCTTCAAATCAGCATTCTTCTAATCCAATCCCTTGTCAAATTCAGTCATCCAAGTCATAATCAATCTTTCAAAATTTCATTCACGTCTTCTTCTATTTCAATTTGACATCACATATTCTACTTCGGACATAGGAGCATTGTCTTATCATTGGATTTTCATTCAAATCAAACATTCACTTTGTTTGCACTATCATAGGGTTTTTATCAAATCAAATCGAACCCTCATCCTTCCAAATCCAAACTAAATCAATATCAAATCAATTCAAATTCAATCAAATCAAATCATATCAAGTGCAATCAAATTCAAATCAAATCAAATCAAAGTCCAATAAGCACAAAGCTCCTAAGTTTCAAGTTCATATTCCCTCTTCAAATCTTTTCATCACTTTTCATCTTGCATCCATGGATTTAAATCTGCTTCTTCCAATGATTGACAATATTGCACGACAACATGGTCTTGTACTTCCTCCATATCAAATTCCTTCTCAACACTTCAATTCTAATCTATCTCATGTTCATCATTCTCCTACCTTTGACAAGGGAAATCTATCTCCTTATCCTTCATCTGTAGAAAATTCCATCCATAGCCAATACAATTCCTCCGTCATAAATGACCTCGCCATAGAAGTTGAAGAACTAAAGAATACACTCTTGAACAAACTAAGTCCGCAGGAAAAGGTCATTTTCTTTGCTATGTGTCCTTCCTTTTCTAGCTCTCATATCTCTTCATACAATTCCCTTCATGGCCCACACAATGCCTTAGATGTAAAAACCCTTACCAAGAAAATGGAGGAAATGAAGAATTGTCTCTCATATCTCAAAGGCATTAGTTCTCATATCCCATCCAATCCTAATCCTCCATGTAATCCCCCTTACTATGAACCTAATCCAAATCCTTTACCCATAATTCCACTTCAACAAAATCCTAATCCTATAACTACATCATCCCCTAATACTCCAACAACATCATCTCCTAAGCCTACAACAATGTCATCCCCACCTCATCAGGGATATTTCACATCACTTTTGGCTAGATTGAAAATTCAGCATAATGTGAGCCAATCACCTAAAGCCACACCTCCAGTTCCATCTCAAGACCTTCCTTCAAAGCATGATGCTTCTCCTCTAAGCACTTCTCCATCCCATCATTCCATTATCCCTCAACATTCATCCATCCCTCCTAGTCCATCTTCTGATTTCTCTCTTAATCAAGATCAAGACATTACACCTACCACACACATTACTGATTCCATTCCATCTCCAACATTAGCATCCATAGATATTCCCCTTCATGAAAAAGTTTCTTCCACTCCATTCACTAATACTCCTCCGTGTCAAGATCAAATTACTCCATCTCATGATTCCATTTCCTCCACGCCCACATATGATGATCCACTAACCATGTTATGATCTTCTTTCACCACATGATTCCATTCCTTCCATGTCCTCATATGATTCTAGTCCATTTCATGATCCACTCCTTGAGCTATATGATATTCTTTCATGTCAAGATCAAAGTACTCCATCTCATAGTTCCACTCCCTCTATTCCATTTCATGAACCTATTCCATCTCACGATTCTCTTGTTCCACTCAATGACCCTCTTCCAAGTCAAGATCCATGCACCCCTTCATCCACATTTCATGATCCTTCTCCATCTCATGATCCTATTATTCCTCATGATCCCCCTCATAATCCTACTCTTTCACATGATTCTATCACACCTATCCAATCTCCTCATAAATCCCATACACCTAGACTCGCATCTTGCATTGAGAATACTAAGTATCCCCTTAAAATAATAATTCCTCAAGATGTTGGTACACCTTCCACTTTTTCCAATTCCAAAACTCTTCCTTCCACACCTAAAACTTCACCTCCTTCATCTTCCAAGTCCATTTTAGGTCCTTATAGTCCATCCATTCTAGGTTCTTATAGTCCATCCATTCTAGGTCCTTATGTTCCATCGCCAAACTCTTCTTCCCTTCCTTCCATATTAGGTCCTTATATACATCCTTCTACCTTATCCACGTTTTCCAATTTATCCCCTCATAAAGATCAACAAAGGCGCACATCCTTGAATTCCTTCCAACGTTCACCTTCCATAAAATCTCCATCATATTTACCTTCATGCACCCATACCATGGCCAATGGAAGTAAATTGGATGCAAAAGAAAAAGAAAACAAAGTCAGGAATCCACAAGAGCGCAAGGATCAACATGTCCCATTTAAGCGACATGTCCAAGAAAAGAAAAATCAGATCCAAAATGCAATCAAAAAGTCACAAAGGCTAAAAATTAAAAGTGCAAAAGTTATGTGGATACCAAAGCTGCTTAATGTAGCAATGAATCTCAAAGAAAGATTCCAAATGACATCCAATTCTGCTAATCCAAAGGTCTCCCTCCTTCATAAATTCTCTCAACCTCCATTTTCCAAATCCATTTTGGGTCCTAATACACCCAAATCCGCCATCCCAACTCTATCATATGCTTCATCCATTTTGGGTCCCTATATCCCAAAATTCCAAATTTCTCCTACACATCCTTCACAATTTACTCCTTTCCACCACCCTTCAAGGTGTGTGCCAATGAAGATCTTTCCATTTCCTTCACAAGTCTTCCAACCTAATATCCATCAACCATGTCTTCCTCCTACCTACTCAACTATTTTAATCCAAACTTTTTCATAGGTTATTGTCTTCTATTCCCCAAATCATTTTAGCATTCTTTTCCTTACCCTAGCAACATCTACGAGAAAATACCAGCAATTCCTTGAAAATAAATAAAATATAATAAACAAATATCAAGGGATACATCCATATACCTAAATGCTTGAGTCCTCCCTTCATTTTCCTACTATGTATTCATTGTCCTCCACTTTCACTTACCTATCCATTAACTTCTCTTTTTCCACTTGCACTCTACACTAGGGGCAAGTTCCATCCATATTGTTCTTCCTTACCTATCTTCTATATTGCATCTATTGTCCATTGTCATTCCCATCTTTGATCTTGACTTTCACTTTTCTTTGATCTTGACTTTCACTTTCCATTTTCCATTGTGCTTCATCCATACAAATCTTTTATACATATCCTTTCATGCTCCCATCTTACTATTCATTTGTCCATTATCTATACACTATCCTACATATTCCTACATCCTTCCATATGCTTGATCTTGACATGATATCCCTATCTTGCATTCCATAGTCCTTGTCACGTTCATGTTCATGCATCCATTTTACATCCATATGCATACATATTCCCATCCTCTTTTCATGTTCATTCATCTCTTTTCCATCCATAATCCTACACACATCTATCCTTCTTCCATATACCCTTGATCTTGGTTATCCCTTTATTTTCATCCATTTCTTATCACACATATCATTATCCCTTTGCCATCCATATCCTTCATATAATTATCCCTCCTTCATATCCTTCGTATCCGTATCCCTCTTTTTCATACTTTCCTTCATTCCACTTTCATACCCATGCTCATAATCAATACTAGAGGCACAACAACAAAAATGCTCATACATGCTTAAGAAGAGCACATGCCTTTTCTTCCTCCATATGCGAGCTTTCACACCATCCTTCCATGTTCATATCCTTGGAATGGGGCATTGTTGGTCACTCCTTTGAAATATGGTTCTAGGTTCCCCAGTAGCTGACACTATAATCCGTTGATCATCCATATTATTCCTCCATTCATATATCTACCCAACCTTCCTATCCATTTACAAATACCATGGCTCTCCCTTTTCATTGGTCTCCATCCATTCTATTCCACATTCATTCACTTCTATTCATTCATTCATATCAAATTCAATCTAAATCTTCCACATTCAATCCATTTTATTCCACAATCATTCAATCAATTCATTTCTCTCCATTCTATCTATTCATTCATATCAAATGTCTCCCAATCTATTCAATTAATTCATTTATCCTCTAATCTCATCATATTCTCTTCTTCCAATCACTTCATTTTCATAATCAATTCCTTCATTCTATTTGCATCTACCTTGATCAAATTTCTAGTCTTCCATTCAACACATTTTCCTCTAACAGGATATTTATTATTTTCATTCCTTCCATTCCAATTCACTTCATTCATTATCTTATCTTATCTTATTCATATTCTCACCACACTGAGTTTCCATCCATAAAACCAACCTCATCAAATAGTGATTGCAAACGAGCTTACAAAAATTGACATTTAGACTCAATGATTTGAGAACATCATTCCTTTTACTGTCATTGCTAGCAACCCATCACAAATCTCTCATTTCAATTCAATCAATCAATCATTTTTTTTCCTTACAGGATGAATCCTTCCTACACAGGCTAACAAATTTCACAAATTTATCAAGTTCATGGCAAGCATGGTGAATTGAATGATTACTTAGTCATAATGTCTTTTTGTTAATTTTATCTTTGTGAGTCAGTGATAGCCTTCCCCTGTGTGCCTCGATCTTCCATATCTTGGTATCATTCGAATGGCTTATCCTGATTACACATGTTATTTTGCAATATGATCTATTTTCATGATTCTTTAGCACATCTATGTAAGTTTCAAGTTATGTTAATGCATTTCTCACTGGGGGCAACGGGTTAGCACACTTTCCACCAAGCTCCTTAAAAAGACTTTGGGTGTGCCAAGACCTCTCCAGTGCGTATATGTCATTTGTTCCCCCATGACTCTGAAACCTACATCCATTGTGTTAAGAGTCTAATACACGCAAAGGAATCTTGTCATCTATGCTTCTATAGCATTTGGTGCATAACTCCTCTTGCAATATTAAAATACGATTTTCTCTCCATATGAACACAATTGAATCTCTTGCATTCATGTAGTTAAGTTGCATTTAGATTATCATTTTCCATCATCCTATTTTTCTTCTTTCCTTCCCTTCTTTCCATTCCAAGACCTTTTCACGAAAATTGCCCAAATTCGTATTTTTTGCACAATTTTCGTGAGGGGGCATCCTCCATTCTCCTTCTTTCTCTGGGGCAACCTATATGTTCTTTGATATGATGTCGTGCCGACATCACATCAAAGAGGGGCAAAATGTATACACTAAAAATTGTCCCGAATGACTTTATTAATCTAATTAATAATGGTCATATTCTTCTACTTATTTAATTAAATTATTTTAATTAAATAGGTTCATTTTTGCCTAAGTATTTAAATTTAATTTAAATACTTCCTAGCTCTAATGTGATAATTTTAATTAGCACATGATTCTCCACTTATTTTTTTTTTTAAAATTAAATAAATTTTATTTATTTAAAATCCTCCATATTCCCATTAATTCTTCTGGACCTTGATTAAATTAAATTTTATTTAATTTAATCTTTATTCTAACTGCCTAAGAGTGTGTGCATTCATATGAGTTGTCATCACATCTTTTAAGCACATGTTGTCTACACCATAGGAATCTTCTACACACACATGCTATCTCATCACACTTATCCATCTATCTAGAATGTGAGATAAGATTCTTAGTTGTCGATTCTTATCCTTATCTCCTATTCTTAGTTGTCAATCCCTATCCTTATCTCTCAGTGGTTTCTAAGAACATTCTAGATGCTTCCTCCATCCACTTTAAATAGACATCTTGTCTCAAGCATTTGACACTAGGAGACATATAGACACCACAAGAACACAACACAACACCACCAGGATAGAGACATGATAGGTCATTAGAGGTCATTATCATCCATTAGGTACCATTAGAATTTCTTGTCATTGCAGCATCATTCTGTCATTTTGATTTTTCATATCATCTAGTCTAGGCACATATTCCATTTGCATTCACACATTTAAGAGATTCATCCACTGTTGTGTTCCTAAGAGCATACCGAACATACACTCCATTTGTTCTGAATCATAGTTTGAGGTTTGCATAATCTTGGTTACAATTTTATGCAACACATTCACTAATACAAAAACCATAATATATGACTAAATAGACTATTAAAAACTGTAGTTATATGACTAATTTTGGTCACAAGACCATTAGTAGTTTATTATCGAACATTTATCCTGTGACCAAATTTGTGACTAAACTATTTTAATCATTGATTTGATCATTGATTTAGTCGTCAATTAGGTCATCTATTGTTTTTAACTAGTAGCATATTTCATCATTTAATTTTTTAAACTAGTAGTTTATTTGATCATTTATTTGTTAATTAATTTGGTAGATAATTTTATGGTTTATATGATAGTTTATTCATTTTAAAATTTGGTTATTTAATTAATCATTAATTTATCCATATTAGGACATGATGGAATCAAATCACCATCCTCCTACTTGTAAAGTAGGTGCTCTTCCATTTAGCTAGTACCTTTTAAAACAATAATGTAAAAAAATTATTGAATTCAGGTGAAGTTGTGTGCTAAGTAGCACAATCAAACATAGTAATATGAAGTTTGGATTGTACATACCATTTTTAGTTTTGTGTAGACCACAATAAAGAATTTTCCATATATTTCAAATAATCTTTGTGTAAGGGGATGTTTAAAGATTGTTCAAGAAAAAGGAAGGATGCATCCAAAGATGTTATTAAGACCAATTGTGAGAAGGCACTGGAGATATGTGTTAGTGTTTGATACCCTAAGGCAGCCTTATACTAGTTTTAATTCAAACTCAAGATTTGATTTGATTTAGACCTACTTTTTGAATCTATTAATTAAAGATAACCATATTCATAATATATTCTTAGTTCTAACCTTGTGTAATTTTGTAGTTGAAACTTGGAGCTATTTCTCATTTTCGTTGTAAGTCTTATATAACACATATACAAACTAATAATAAAAGCATTAAAAAATTATTTTGATTGACAATTCTAATGTGAAATCTCAACTTGTCTAAAGCTATGCATTAAGATTCTACAATGTCTATGATGAATGCTTTAGCAATGCCATGATATGAATATTTGAAACTTCTCTGAATTTTTATGAATTTCACTATATTTTAGTAATTGTGCTAAAAATGACCAAAAAATACCCTCATACCAAAAACACATCTTTCATCCCACTATCCCTCCACAAAACTTGGAGGGAGTAATGCAAATTAATATCACATATACACTTCTAAGCATGGGATAGTTTTACATGTTGTGAAGAGGAAACATGCACTTATATCCCTTGGCATGTGCAATGGATGATGTAACCAATTATATTCCTTTTCCTAGTCCTAAGGACCCCATTTAGCCCCCCATCCAAGTAGAAAGGGAATTTTAGGCCTATAGTATCTAGCCATTAAAACTTTGACCCCTATAGATAGTAAGGTAGGTAACAATGGTAACACTAATCTATTCTTGGATGTTGTATGACATGTATACTTGTTTTTTAGAGCATAGGAAACTTTTGGAGATTTTATTGTGCATGTTATAAGCCATAGAGTGAAGAGGAAGCCCATAGTTTTGTTTTATTTACATGAGTAAGGGATGAAGCATGGATAAAAAGGGCAATACTATTTCAAGTTCTTGGATATTATATCATATAGTTGAGAGCATGGGTAGTACTGTCAATTTTTTTTAAAATATTTATAAGCATTTAATCTACTTTTTTTTGTGAAGGTAAGGAATTTATAATGAAATTAGCAAATTTTGGAGTAGTATGAGCATCACATGGAGTAGTATTTCAACAAAAAGATGATACACACAAGAATCTCATAAATGGGTAGCATCAAGAACATGTGATTTAAGTGTTGTTAGCATTTATAATATTATTCCAGCAATGCAATTCATTATAGCATTAGAAATTGTACCATTTGTTGTAAACTTGCAAGAAACTAGGAAGGAAACTATAGCATGCTTTGAGGGAAAAAATTATTTTCAACAATAGATGATACACACAAAGATCTTAGAAATGGGATAACTTTATGTAACTTGAATATCAACTTTTTTGGAGGGTATAACTCCTTTTGCAAGGAAGGTATGAGCTCCATAGATCACAAAGGAAAATCATAATCATACAAATGAACATGGACATTTTTAGGTGGGCATCTCACTTTCTCTAATCCATTTTGTCACTCAACAATATAATAGAAACATGGTATTCTAATGTTTTCTTCTAGGAGAGGTGAAAACTCACATGAGGGAAGAGAAAATATGCACTATGTATCTTCTATTTTCAAAAAGGAAATGAAAGCTTGTAAATTTCTCTTCATTTCTTACAAGTTTGAAAATATATATGTATTAAGAATGGAAAAAAAGGATACCATGTGTTTTACATTCTCCACTTAGTATAAATGGGAGGAAAAATATGTTCATAATTTTCCATCCAAATTTGAAGAAGAGAAATTGTATGTTATATCATCCCTTTAATAAGAAATATGCTCAAGCAGTAGAGCAATTACTTTTACCAACTGAATTTTTCATTGAATATTGGGGTTTTACAATTCAAACATTATGTCATGTTGAAACATTTTATTTTGTATGCATCATGACATAATAAATAATTCATTAATTGCTGTGATTTTATTATTAATGATGAAGTACAAAAAAATAGTTTTGTAATTTCTATAAGTCTTGGGATTTACAAATCACTATGTGACTAAAATCAACCTGGGAGTTGAATTTTGCATTTGAAATCTTGAACAAAAGGGTTTAAACCCTTTAATAGTTTCATTCAAAAAAACACATCACCATGCAACTCAAAAATATTTGGTAGCCAGAGATAAGAAATAGGAACCTTATAGACTACTTCTCTACTTCAAATTGCTTGAGGTTCCTTCTTAGCAATATCTTCATTACCACTTCAATCTTCATCCTTGTTATCTTCAACATTCTATTTATAGCCAAGTATAGAAGAAGGTGTGTCTATCATTATCCTATATATAATTCAATATAACAATTAGACTAAAAAAATCACAAGATAAACATAAGTCTAAACTCTGAGTGAACAAAGGGGTGCAAGCACCATACTTCCTACCTTTGGTGGTGTAATTAACATAAATAACTTTAAAAAAGTTTGTGAACCAACCAATTTTTTGGTCTAGTACTTATTCATTGTATGGGCACTTGAATACTTAGTTGTTTTTTATTAAGCATCAGATGTTGCTTGGGTGTTACATTTTGTTTTTGCTCCAATTCCAAATAGGGAATAGGAAAATCCATATAATGAAATGGAGTGGCTTTTCCTTGAAAAATGGACTAGTGAAAATAAAAGTAACAAAAAATTAGAATCATTAATGTACACATTATAAAGTGATGGTAAAGTCCAATGGTATATTTGTTTACATTTAAAGCTATATTTTTAGCTCTCTGAGCCATTGAGTTGAGACAACAATATTAGGAATGTTTATTGTACTTATCTAGAGTTTGGATTTCTAGTAAGGAATAATTAAATTAAAACAATGAGTTTTCTTGGCTGATCAAACACCTACACATACAAGTCTTCATATTGAGAAGGAACCGACACAATTCTTTGTTATGCATTGATCATATAGAACTTGTAAAAATTGTGACAAATTTGTTAGTTGGTCAATTGTGCAAAGATTGAGCATTATGATGTAGGAGGATTATATATATCAAATTTTTGGATTGATTATAGTTTTCTAATTAAAAATTCAATATAATGAGACAAATTGGGTAGACTGTGATCAGCCTCATACAACCCTTTCAATACATATGCATAAATTTTTCATATATTGGTCCTTTTATTCCTTCTAAAGTACAAAGAAAATAATAATATTAAACATATATCACAAAAAAAATTAACAACAAATAAATAAATATCTCAATTATCGAAGGCCACAATAGGCCACTCCTAGATGATCACACTTATGTCACAAGTGTAAAAATTGACAAAACAATGATCCCATCAATTTATCATTTAACAAAAGGAACAACTTATTTAGGCAGAGAAAACTTTTTTGTCTACATGGGTACATCGTCTAGTTTAGCCAATTGAGCTTTTTTTAAAAAATATTTCTTCAAAGTTGAAAAGCCTCAAGGACTATGGAAGGTGAGCTAAAAGACACTAACAGAGGCAGGGAATTGAGGTACGAAAAAAGTGGAAACTGTTGAAAATAACTGTTTAGTTGTATATTATCTTTGATGTTACACAAAACGTTAATTCTTTATCAGTCAATGTCTTTCTAGCTCACTTAGGAAATGAAGATAGTTTTTGTCTGATTAACTGCCAATGTTCCCCTTCAGGATTGATGACATGGCTTAATCGACTCCTATGTTCTATAAATCTAGTGGTTGTATCAGGCATTGGCAGGTCAATCCTTTGGTGCAACAACAACTATAGCTTGTAATAAGTGGTAACAGAGCTTGGTCATAGGTTTGAATCTCCTCAGGTAAAGCTGAGTGGGGGAACTTTTGGACTAGTTGCCAATGTTCCTCTTTAGGATTTGTGACATGGCTTAACCACCTCTTATGTTCTATAAGTCTAGTGGTTATATCAAGCATTGATAGGTCAATCTTTTGGTGCAATGACAACTCTAGCTTGTAATAGTTTCTAGTGTCTGAAAAGCCTTTCAAAGATAATCATGTTCAAAGATAGTATCTACCAAGTTCACTTGGGCACCAAAGGAAGTTTTCAGGGAGATAGTGTCTGCCAAGTTTACTTGAGCATCAAAGAAAAGTTCTCAGAGAACTAGTGTTAACTGAGCTCACTCATTTATGAAAGGAATTTAGTTTAGGATCTAGTGTTAACCGAGTTCACATAGTTAACAAAGGAAGTCTAAAGAAAGTCTTTTTTGAGTTAGTTTTTACTGAGTTGGGTTGACTAACGAAGGATTTTCTTGAATCATCATATTTAGTTTGATGAATTTATTTGTTAAGTCTAGCTAACTTAACAGATGAATATTGAATATTTGTATGTGTATTCAAGCCAACTTGACTAGGAAAAAGATATAAGTATAAGGAAGCATGAGATTAAAAAGATAAAATGAAGGAAGCAAATTGGAAGGATAACAGAGTATCCTGAGTTGATCAAGATGTAAAGTTTTATCTGATCAAGGAGGATCAAGTATTCAAGCTAGAACAAAGATCTAAAATTAGCAATACAATTGCATCAAAAATTAGGTCATACCATTGCTACTCTCTAATAATTGTAGGAATGTATCAAATATCTTAATAGAGTTAGCTAAAGAACTATTTTCAAAACCCTCTAACAAGGTGGCATTTCTAGATTGAAGTGTTTAATGACCTCTAACAAGGCCACTTCTAACAAAGTGATTAAATCCTTTAATAGGGTCAAACCTAGGGCTCCCTTTAGAAGAGTGAAAAACAATAACTATTTGTAGGGTATGTGTAGGATTATGGTCAACCAAACTATGACCTTAAGTGGCAACAAAAAATCAGCAAATTAGGGTTGTGTCAACTTGACACACAATTTTAAAGTGGTTCTAGTTTTATATCAAAAATTTGTAAGAAAATAATTTGTAGGAAATTGAATATAGTTTCTAAACTACTAGGCCTTATCTGGATAAAAAAATATTTGATTGGACAAAAGTTTGGATTTTAATATAGTACTACAAAAATTTCAGGGTGAAAATAGAAAGTAGGTGTATGTCTGACTACCTTAATCAAAATGAAATGATAATATTTTTTAATATAATTGTAGATATAAAAAATAGACTCATGGTCGAATGTGACACATATTTTTGAGTATTTTTATTCCAAATAAATAATTAAATATGAATTTTCTACTAAAACATTTTTGAAAAAAAACTCTCATGTTTGACCACCTTAACTAATTGAAAACTTTACCAATTTTTTTTTCCCTTATACTAGGTGAACCATAGAATGTGATGCAACTTTTGGATTTAAAAAATGTTATACCATTTGAAAGTTATAGCTATTTTTCAATTAGTATGTAAACCAACACTTTACAATCATCTTCATTGAAAATTAACTAATAAATACTTATCAAACTCAAAATTTGACAGTAATTATATTGATGGAATCTTGAGAGTGTTATAAAAAAGCATTTTTTGTTTCATTCAATTTTGATGAAAATAACATTGTCAGATGGCTACTTGAAGTCTGAGTGTCAGTGAAACCCTTCTCAAACATGTTTTTTGGGTTGACCAAATAGGCTTGGTAAATACTGAATCTAATCGGATACCTAAAGTCAAATTGGGTATCTGATTTGAAATTAGATACTTGATATGAAATTGGGTATCCAATTACTATGAATTTTCAATTGGAAAATTTGGAGGGAAATTTTGAAGGAAAGTTTTAGAGGGAAACTTTAGAGGGTTTTAGAGGGAAATTTATTTTCAGGAAGTGTGGGCATTGATATTATTATTACATATGATTATGATTATTATTATTAAATATAATATAGTTATAAATATAATAATAATTATTATAACTAAATATAATATAGTAATATTATATTATTATTATTATATATAATAGTATATATGGTTATAATTATTATTAAATATATAATTTAGTAATATATATGATTATTATTGTTATATAACATAATAATAATTTATTATCATATTAAAATATATAGTATTATATTATTATTAAATATAATATGATCATGAAATGCATTGTCTCGACGCATTTCGTGACAACATATGTCCCTAAGGCCCCTAGTGACCCCTTTCCATGCATTCCCAATGGGTCCCTAGGAGTTTTAGGGCCCCTAAGGACATGGCTATCATGAAATGGGTCGAGAGGGGTCATAGATTAACCTATGATAGCTCTTGATGCATTGGAACCAACCATATGGGTCCCTAGGGGTTCTAGGACCCCTAAGGACATTAGTTGTCTTCTAATGCATCAAGAGGGGACATAGGGGTCATAGGTTAACCTATTACCCCTCTCGACGCATTAGAACCAACCAAATGCATCCCTATCGATCCTAGGGTTCCTAGGGACAGGTCATCGGTTAACCTATGACCGCTTTTGACACATTGGAACCAACCAAATGCATCCCTAGAGGTCCTAGGGCACATAGAGACATATGTTGTCATGAAATGCATCGATACAGTTCATAGATTAACATATGACCACTCTCGACCAATAGAACAAACCAAATGTGTCCCTAGGGGTCCTAGGGCCCTATGAACATACAATGTCATAAAATACGTCGATAGGGGTCATAGGTTAACCTATAACCTATGACCCCTCTCGACACATTGGAACCAACCTAATGTGTCCCTAGGGGCCCTAAGGCCACTAGGGACATACATTGTCATGAAATGCATTGATAGGGGTCATAAGTTAACTTTTGAACCCTCTTAATGCATTAGAATCAAACAAATGCATCCCTAGGGGTCCTAGGGCCCCTAGGGACATATGTTCTCATGAAATGCATCAATAGGGGTCATAAGTTAACCTATGACCACTCTCAACACATTGGAACCAACCAAATGCATCCCTAGGGTTCCTAGGGCCCTTAGGGACATACATTGTCATGAAATGCATTAATAGGGGTAATAGGTTAACCAATGACCTGTCTCGATGTATTGAAACCAACCAAATGCATCCCTAAGGGGCCTAGGACCCCTAGGGACATATCTTGTCATGAAATGCATCGAGAGGGGTCATAGGTTAATCTATGACCCATATCAATGTATTGGAACCAACTAAATGCATCCTTAGGGGTCCTAGGGCCCATAGGGACATACATTGTCATCAAATGCATCAATAGGGGTCATATGCTAACCTATGACCCATCTCAATACATTGGAACCAACCAAATGCATCCCTAGGGGTACTAGGGCCCCTAGGGATATATGCTTCAATAGGAGTCATAGGTTAACCTATGACCCCTCTTGACACATTAGAACCAACCAAATGCATCCCTAGGGGCCCTAGGACCCCTAGGCACACACATCATCATGAAATGTGTTGATAGGTGTCATAGGTTAATGGATGACCCCTCTCAATGCATTAGAACCAACCAAATGCATCCTTAGGGGTCCTAGGGCCACTAGGGACATATGTTGTCATGAAATACATCGAGAGGGGTCATAGGTTAACCTATGAACCCTCTCAACACATTCAAACCAACCATATGCATCCCTTGAGGTCCTAGGGCCCCTACGGACATATATTGTCATGAATTGCATCGATAGGGGTCATAGGTTAACCTATGACCCCTCTTGATGTATTGGAACCAACTAAATGAGTCCCTAGGGGCCCTAGGACCCCTAGGGACACACATTGTCATGAAATACATCAATAGGGGTCATAGGTTAACCTATCACCCCTCTCGATGCATTAGAACCAACCAAATGTGTCCCTACGGGTCCTAGGGCCCCTAGAGACATATGTTGTTATGAAATGCATTGAGAGGGGTCATAGGTTAACATATGACCCCTCTTGACACATTTGAATCTACCAAATGTGTTCCTATGGGTCTTAGGGACCCTAGGGACATATGTTGTCATGAAATGCATCAATAAGTGTCATAGGTTAACCTATGAGCCCTCTCGATGTATTGGAACCAACCAAATGCATCCCTATGGGCTTACAACCCCTAGGGACATACGTTGTCATTAAGTACATCAATAGGGGTCATAGGTTAACTTATGATACCTATCAATGCATTCAAACTAACTAAATGTGTCCCTAAGGGACCTAGGACCCCTAGTGACATATGTTGTCATGAAATGCATCGAGAGGAGTCATAGGTTAACCTATGATCCCTCTCAACACATTGGAACCAACCAAATGCATCCCTAGGGGCCCTAGGGCCCCTAGAAACATTTTTTGTCATGAAATGCATCAATAGGGGTCATAGGTTAAGCTATGTTTCCTCTCAATGCATTGGAACCAACCAAATGTGTCCTTAGGGCCCCTAGGGACATACGTTGTCATGAAATGCTATGACCCCTCTCAATGCATTGGAACCACCCAAATGCATCCCTAGGGGCCCTAGGACTCCTAAGGATACACATTGTCATGAAATGTGTTAATATAAGTCATAGGTTAACTTATAACCCCTCTCGATGCATTGGAACCAACCAAATGCATCCCTAGGGGCCGTAGGGGCCTTAGGAACATACGTTGTCATGAAATGTGTAAAGAGGGGTAATAGGTTAACCTATGATCTCTCTCGACACATTTGAACCAACCAAATGCATCCCTACAGGTCCTAGGGCCCCTAGGGACATATGTTGTCATGATTTTTTTTTATAGGAGTCATAAGTTAACCTATGACCCCTCTCGATGCATTGGAACCAACCAAATGTGTCCCTAGGGACCTAGGACCCCTAAGGACATATGTTGTCATAGGTTATCCTATGACCACTTTCGATCCATTGGAACCAACCAAATGTGTTCGTAGGGATCTAGGACCCCTAGGGACATACGTTGTCATGAAATGCATCAATAGGTGTCATATGTTAACCTATGACACCTCTCAACACATTGGAACCAAGAAAATGCTTCTCTAGGGGTCCTAGGGCCCCTAGGGACATACGTTGTCATGAAATACATCGATAGGGCTAATAGTTTGTCATGAAATACATCGATAGGGGTAATAGGTTAACTTATGACCCCTCTCGACACATTGGAACCAACCAAATGCATCCCTAGGGGCCCTAGGACCCCTATGGACACATGTCATGAAATTCATTGATAGGGGTCGTAGGTTAACCTATGAACCCTCTTGATGTATTCGAACCAACCAAATGTGTCCCTGGGGGCCCTAAGATCCCTATGGACAAACATTGTCATGAAATGCATCGATAAGGTTCATAGGTTAACCTATGACCCCACTCGATGCATTGGTACCAACAAAATACATCCCTAGGGGGCCTAGCCCCCTAGGGACATACGTTGTCATGAAATGCATCAAGAGGGGTCATAGGTTAACATATGATCCCTCTCAATGCATCCCTAGGGGTCCTAGGGCCCCTAGGGACATATGTTGTCATAAAATGCATTGATAGGGGTCATAGGTTCAATGCATTAGAACCAACCAAATGCGTCCCTAGGGGTCATAGAACCCCTAGGGACACACATTGTCATGAAATGTGTCAATAGGGGTCATAGGTTAACCTATGACCCCTCTCAGTGCATTGGAACTAACCAAATGCATCCCTAGGGGTTCTAGGGCTCCTAAGGACATATGTTGTCATGAAATGCATCAAGAGGGGTCATAGGTTAACCTATGACTCCTCTCGGCACATTCGAACCAACCAAATGCATCCCTAGGGGTCCTAGGGCCCCTAGGGACATATGTTGTCATGAAATGCATCAATTTCTCGATGCATTGGAACCAACCAAATGGATCATAGTTCATAATAATAACAATAATAATATATTTCGTCTATAATATATTTAATAATTATAGTAAAAATCAAAATAATTAAATATTATAATCATATATATATTAATATATTATATTTATAGGTCATAATAATTGTAAAAATAATAATAATTTAATATAATAATCATATATTTATTTATTTATTTTATTATTACTATTTTTGATCGGTAAATAGTCAAGGCCATGATACTTTTATTAATTAAAATGATAAATAACAATATCTTACTTCGTTCAAATGGGCACTGGTAGGAAAGAATAGAGAAGAAAACCTCAAGTCTTGATCGGGACAAATGTCCTATATTATTAAAAGTTAAAAGGGGCATACCCCAGTGAACTAATGACCTATATTATATACACATAAATACAATCAATATAGGGGCATACTCCTGAAAATAACATCTTCATTTGAATATCCAAAGCTACTATCAAATGATATAAGACCAAAGTTCCATTGAAGAGGAGAATCTGACACTTGTAATAGCCTGCCAACCAGCTAATCATATTAAATGGTAAGAAATAAAGAAACAAAATGAAGCTAATCCATATGAGGAATTAGAATGGTTAATGCCATCCTTGAGTTGATTCAACATGTAAATTTATCTAAAACCATGTAAGTAGCTATAAGTTGTAAAAACTAAGAGAAACTAGATAAGAACAGATGTGCTGTTAGATACACCTTACTTGACCAAATGGGAGAAACATAATAGGAAATGACCTTGCAAGCTAATTTTTAACTAATATGAATTTCAATCTATAGAGATCAATCAAGATAATACCAAAATAATCATAACAAAGCAAGATAAAACCATGTAAAACTAGATATTTTAGAAAAGGGAATAACAAGAGAAAATCTACCTTAGAGGATCAATGAAGAACTAGAACAAAGTCGACTAAAAAACTTAATGAATAATACTACCAATACTTATGAAAAATAAGCAAGGAAAGGATAAAAAGACAGTAAGAAAAAAAAGAAGGAACAAAGGATATCCTCACAGATGGGGCCAAGATAAGGGGTCTACGTCATGAAACCAAACCAAACCTGCAATATCTAAGAATTAACAAAGCCATGCTGATAATAGGAATTCCTAGTTTGAGTGGCACATAATGCATCATTAATTTGTAGATACAAAACAACTTTCTGAGAATCTAAAGGTTAAGTCAGCCTAACATGGTACTAGGCAACATTCAATTGTTTCGAAAGAAACCCATTGAATAAATAGAGAAAACATTGAATATTACAAAATGAGCAGAGATCTCTTCTCAACAAGAAGAAAATCTAATTAACAACCTTCATGGTTAAGGAGTAGCTAATTTGGCTAAGATAAACCATACCAACTATATAAACCAAAGAGATACCTTCTAAGTCATAATGAAAAACCAGAAAGTATTCTAAAGGGAAAAACCATCAAGAAATTGATAAATATGAGTTGATACTTAAGAACTAAACACTAAATTGTACTCTAGAAGATAATGAAATCCTTCACAATGTTATGATCTCTCCTAAACCTGCTCCAAGTTAGGATCTAGGTCCTTAACCAAAAGGAGATTGACCTAATCAATATATAAACTGAAAAAATAAAATTAATTAACATGAATCTTACAAGCTAAGGGTTTCAAACATGTAAGAGTAAATCACATATAGAAATCATGTGCAACAACCATACCAGGACAGATTCAAAGGAACAAATCAAATAACATCCTATATTAAGAATAAATCCAAACCTAAAATATTAAAATCCAACCTAGTCATAGCCCAAAAGGAACTATCATCAAAAGCAACCCAAATTATAATCAAAATGTTCACATAGTCAAAAATAGATGAGTCTTGTAGCTTAAAACAGAGCTATACAAAGATTATACATATATATCACACTGTGGGACTAAAAATAGAGTGTCGAAAGTGTACTAACAAAATCACTTTATCTATATAAACCATAGAGCCCTATGACATTAAATCTGATCCTAAGAGACTATCATATTCCAGCCAAACCTCTACCTTCTTTCCAACAGACCATGATCACATCTGTGATGTCATTGAACTGCTCCACCTGGTAATTTGGAGGGAACTCCAACTCAAATTTCCTTCTGCTAGTCTTTTCTGCATTTGGAGTACAGAAGTCCAAATCATCTAAGTTTTTGAATTTCATCCCTAGCTAAATGTAAGCATTGAAGAGAATAAGATAATTGTTGAGCCAAATTACATTATCTTCTGCTATGATACCCCTCCAATGAAGAAGAAAATGCAAACTGGGCTCCATTTTAGGTCATTCACGATAGAATGCTAAGTTCTCTCAAATGACCAGAGATTGGTGATGGGAGGCTTTTACTAAATCCAGATGACCTAGGGGAAGATTCATGTATTTTTCAAGAAAGGGAATCTAGAATTTGCTATCTATGTTATATACCGCTTATTCTAATCCCTTTCTCCAAGTAGGGACAAACAAGTCATGACAAAGCCTTACTATGTTATTCGCTTGCACTTTGGCTACTATCAAGTAGCTAATAAATGACTCGATGATATCATATTTGTTCTCCATGTGTATTGATAGTCAAATACTCCCTCACCTTGAGCTTTATTGATTCCAAACCAGGTCATATCATCTATCGGGTGTAAAATTCGATTCCATGTTTCAGGTTTCACCACCCCACAGAAGGCCATAGTTTGATTCTCTAAAGCATGAAAGAGTGCAATATTGGACTCCATACTCAACGATGAGAGAGAAACACAAGACCCAACTAATAACTCTCAGAAATAGCACAAGGAAACTTTTGGAGATGAGTAGATAAACTAAAAACTCTAATTCACAAAAGCAAGTAAACAAATGATAATTAAATGCGGAGTACCAGTGCTCGTGATATAATTACACAAAACTCTGGGTGATTGCACATATGAAGTTGATGTAGAAATGATGAGAGAGGTACTAGAGCCATAGCACTTGAATAAGAAATGCTTATTTAATAAGTCGAAGGTGTAGACACCTAAAAATCCTTTAGAAAATAATATTTTTATTTTCTGAAAAAAAAATCCCTGATGACATCATCATTTATTAATTAATTAATTATTTAATTAATTAATTTATTTTTATGTCATTAAATCCCTTTATCTTAATTAAAAATATTTAATTAAGGAATCCCTCCCAAAAATGTTTAAATCTTATTTAAACATTATTTCCTTATTTATTAATTATTTAATTAATAAATTGACCAAAAATCCTTTAGAAAATAAAGTATTTTTATTTTTTGAAAAAGTCCTGATGACATCATCATTTATTAATTAATTATTTAATTAATTAATTAATTAATTTTTATGCCATTAAATCCCTTTATCTTAATTAAAAATATTTAATTAAGGAATCCCTCCCAAAAATGTTTAAATCTTATTTAAACATTATTTCCTCATTTATTAATTATTTAATTAATAAATTGACCAAAAATCACAAAATAAATAATTTTTTTTTTTTCCCCAAAAGTTGGCCAATTTCCTTAAGACCACTAACCTCTTCCAAAATCTTCTAATCCTTCTTTAATTTTGATTAAAAGCTAATCCCATCATTTCCTACCCCTAATCCCAACTCAAAATATTTAATCAAGATTAAATATTAATCATCATGTTTATTAAAAATATTTTAATAAATATCTCCTCAACCCAAACCGTTGAAATAAATAAAACTTTATTTATTTCATAAAATCTTATCCTAGGAAGTTCTAGACTCTTCTAGAAAGTCTTCATCCTCATCCAAAGCCTAGACTCTTCTAGAAGATGTCTTTAACCCTAATCCTAATCCCCTCCTAACCTTGTCACATTCCCTAAACATGGGTTAAGACTTGCTAACTCAAGCGAAAGTTAACAAATATCTCCTCCTTCACCCACCCTCATTAATTGCAATCCACTTGCCATCCACTTGCCTAGTCCTAAGCCATCTCTAACCCTTCCTCTAATCATTTTTACAACCCTAAGCAAGCTTAAAACCCCCCTAAACCCTCAAATTCGAATTTCATGGTATCTCTCACAAATATCTTCAACCACAAAACTTTATAAAGCCCACAAAGTCATAAATGTTCTTACAAGTCATTATGAGGGTCTTTATGAAGATTTTATCCCTTGAGCCTCCTTTGTTGACTCATCCTTCCCCTTTCTTCCATCTTCTCACCATGTGACATGTGTCACTCTTTGATTGGCTATAAGGAAGCACAATCCATGTGCTCTCCTCTCATGCAATCTGAGCCCTCCATGAGCTTTTTCCCATCTTTGCATCTTAGCCCTCAATCCCTCAAGCCTCTTGCCTATAAATTGGATCCTTCCCCTTTGCAAAATAACACAATCCATGAAGTAAAGTTATAATGCTATTTTGAGAGCCAAATCCATACTAAAGCCATCTATCCACACCAAAAATCCACAATCATCCACTGAAGCCTTTGGAAGCATATTGAGCATACATCCTATCCATTTAGATAAAGCCACTCAACAAGAGAGCTTCTCATTGAGAGAGCCCATTAATGGCTCATATTCTCAATTGAGAGCTCATCTTAGTCTATCTTGAAGTTTATGAATTTTGTTTAGTTTGTAGAAGCTTTATTTAAATTTGGTTTCTATTAGCATACTAACATTGCTCATATACAGAAGGTAAGCTAATATAGAGGACATAAGACTAAAAGATGATATAAAAGACTAAGAAAGACGCACGAAAAATGCCCCAAAATAAATAATCAAACTAAAATTATTAATTAAATAGATAAAGGTATAAATAAATGAAAATTGGAAATTTAAGGATCAAGGGAGTAACTATTGTTTAAAAACAAGGAGTTAACACCATCTTCTCCTGAATTTGCTAATTGATTTGCGAGTTGATTACCTTCCCTATAGATATGACCAACCCTATATTCATCTAGCTTGTCTATTAGGGATAGTACCACTTCTAATTGGGAATCGAGGACCCAATTAGGAGTTGATCTTTTCTTAATAGCATTTACAATAATTTAAGAATCACCTTCGATAATGACTTTAGATAGGTTAAGCTTATGACATAACTTAATCCCTTGAGAGAGGGCCTCAAGTTCTGCTAAATTGTTTGAGGTAGGCTGAATCGACATTGCTTTTTTAGCTATCCAAAGTCCATCCTCCAATACTAGTTATACCTCAATTACCCTAAGCTGCTCCATCAAAATTCAATTTGACCCAACCAGAAGGAGGTGGCTCCCACTTACAATTTTTCCTAGCCTCTCTATTGACCTTAGAATAGAAAATAGGAGGGTTAATCAAGTTAGGCCAAATTTTCTTCATGAGGCCATCCCAATTGGTGAATGAGCCTTCCTCTAGGCATGACTTACTTAAAAAAGAATTAATAGTTTCTACAATATAGGCTTCTATTTTGGATATAAGATTAGTAGGTTTGAGTTCCAGATTGCAAAAAATATAGCAATTTCTTTCCTTCCAAATTTCCCAGATTGGGATTGAAGGGGAAATGTTCCATAGTTTACTATAACCACCATTGAAAATGTTAGAGGGCCTACCCATAAGCAAATCAGTAAAATATTTTGGGAAGGGGGAAGACCAACCCAACATCTTCCTGAGCCACTCCAACCATCTTTGGGAGTAAGGGAAAAGATACAAAAGATGATTCATGTTTTATGTACTCTGTTGATAAAGAACACATCTAGAGGGCCCTAAATGCCAAGACTATTTAATCTATCCCTAGAAAGAATCCTATTTTGTATAGAAAGCCATAGAAAGAAACCCACTTTCGAAAGGTAGGAGGGATCCCAACAGAGTTTAAGAGGGATATCCATGGATTTTGGTCTATTAGCTTCTAGAATGGCCTTGTATCCATTTTTGGCATTGTATTTCCCATCATTGGATGTAGCCCATATTAAAATGTCTCTATTTTTAGACTACTTAGGTTCCCTATCTTCAAAAATATTTTCAAAATAGTTAATTGACTCTTCATCAAAATCTAAGCCTCTAAGAGATTTCTATTTCCAAATAGGAGAGCCTTCTAAATCTGACATAATTTTATAATCCCTGACTATGTTTCCCTAAAGTTTAGTTAATCTATTTTTAATAGTTAGAGGAACTTTGTAGAGGAAAGTGGGGGTTTACCTTCCTAGGAATCTTCCCAGAATAGGGCCTCTTCCCCAGATCCAACATCCCAAGTTAGGAATTTATTGATCAAATTGTGACACTTAATCATAAAGTTCCAACATTCAAAACCTTTAGGAGAAGAGATAATTCTGAAGATTGAAAGTGAGTCCTCTACAATAAGGTATTTATTATAGAGGATCTTAGCCCATTTATAGTTACTTTCATGGTTTAGATGTCAGATGAGTTTTTCCCCTAAGGCTTTGTTTTGCAACTATAAGTTTTTAATCCCTAAACCTCCTAATGCCTTGGGTTTACAAATTTTTTCCCACTTGATGAGAGCCAATTTATTGTCATTGTCTTGATCATTCCAAAGAAAATTCCTCATTTTGGAGTCAATTTTTTTAAGATTCTGCTTGGAAAGAGGAAGGCATGAGAGAGGGTAGGTTGGGATGGCTGATAGGATTGCACAAATCTTAGCACATTTCCCAGCTTTGGTGAGCCAACTATCCTTCCAAGAGCATAGCTTAGAATCAATTTTTCCTAGGGTGTTATCCCACACCTTCCCTGATTTTGAACCTTTCTCTAAAGCTATACCAAAATATTTACACAGAAAGGTTCCTTTCTTGAAACCCATAATCCTACGGATTTGTTGTTCCATATCTAACATGGTGTTAATGAAGAAAATTTCAGACTTGAGAGCATTAACCTTCTGTCCTGAGGCTTCCATATATGTATTAATAATGCTTTTGAGGCAGTGAGATTTAGAGATCATACTCTTCCCTGGAAGAATAGTGTCATCAACAAACTGTTGATGGGTTATATTAGGCAGATTTTTGGTAACAGTAATGCCCGATATTCTCTGATTGTTATATGCATCTGTCATAGCTCTCCCAAATGCTTCTACCATGATGATGAAAAGAGAAGGGGAAAGAGGTTCTCCTTGTCGAATGCCTCTTGAAATATAAAAAAATCCTTCTAGTGTGCTGTTGATGAGAACTAAGATTTTAGGTATTGATATAAATTTGTAAATTAGATTAATCCATTGGTGAGAGAATCCAAATGCTTGTAGCATCTTGCATAGAAACCTCCAATCAACCATATCATATTATTTTTGAATATTCAATTTCATGAGCATACAGGCTTCCTTATTAAGACATGCAGAGTGGATAGTCTCTTGAATGGTGATGATGCCATCAAGGATGGATTTACTTGGCATGAAGCCAGTTTGTTCCTCAGAGATAATCTTGGGTAGTATCTCTTTTAGCCTATTTGCTAGAACTTTGGAAAATATTTTATAGACTATATTACATAAGGCTATCGGTCTATAATCACCTGGTGATTCAGGATCATACTTATTTGGAATCAAAGTGAGAAAGGAGTAATTGATTTTGGCAAGGATAGAACCTCCATTTTTGGAGGCTTTGATAGCTTCCCAAAGGTCAAAACCTATAATATCCTAGCACTTTTGGAAGAAGAAAGCTTGAAATCCATCTGGTCCTAGATATTTGTCTAGGTTCATGTCGAAAACCACTTGCTTAACTTCTTCTAAAGTGATAGGTTTTTTTAGGTTTTTGTTATCTTCTTGAGTAACTACTTTAGGAATAACTTTCAACAAACTAGATTGCATAGTATAATTTGAACTATGTGTTGGAAATGATTGAATAAGAATGATGGAACTGGCAAAGAATGTTTTCGATCATTGTTTTGTCATTGATGTCAAACTTGCTACTTGCAGGAATGAAAATTGTTTTAGTGATCCAAATACTATCAATTGGTTGATTGACAAGGAGGTGGAAATCAATAATATGTAACTAGAGTACCTAGAGAAAGGTTGAAGTTATGATGTTGTAATGAAGTGCAAGGATCAGCTAAGCCATTGATGAAATAGTGTATTGTTGACATATTCTAAGACACATATAATAGACACATTAAAACATATCAAAGATGTAAGGGTTTAGCTATGTTATTTGTGACAGCCTAACTAAGTTCATAAGAGAATGTTGAGCAAGCTAGTTAGTGCTGAATAGATTCTTAGTTGAAGCCAAGAAAGTTCACTTTTAGAGTGTGCCAAGTAAATAACAAGTGCCAAGTAGAAAAAAAGTGCCAAGTAAATATCAAGTGCTGAGTAAACATCAAGTGCCGAGCAAGAAATAGGTGCCGAGTAAAGATATAGATGCCGAGCAAGAAACAAGTGCCGAGTAACACAGAACAAGCCAAGTATCAGTAAACCAATAATGCCGAGTTACTGCATTATTTTGAAATTGAAGATTCACTAGATCTGAGCCGACAAGGTTGTTACCTAGGAGTTTGTAAACCAAATAGAAGATAAGAGTGATGAGCTGGTGGCATAGAACACCATGTAAAAAGGTTTTTAGTGAATACAACTGGATACTAGACAAGGTTTCTAGATGAAGAAGAATTATAGGGTAGATACATTGTATCCTACCTAATCCATTGAAACCCTAAAATTGGAGAGGAAGAATTGAGCGGGAAAGATATTTCAGATTTCTATTTAATAAGTCATAAGGTCACAAAGCAGTAGTGTGGTGGTAGTGAGAAAGTATGAAAGCATGAGCTGCTGAAGAAAAGTGCTAAGGAGAAAGAGAGCAAAGAATACTCTATTTCGTTGGATGACCATAGATATGATTGCATTGGTATGATCAGTAAAGAAGACTCAAGGAAACAAATCTTGAGAGGAAGACAAGCTAACAGAACTGAAGTGATTAAAAGCCAAGCAAAGGATTGAATTGAAGTGTGATCTGTAATCTTCAAGTTATGTTGTAAGTTGTATCAGATCAAAGCCATTGTTGTTACTTTCTAGAAATTGTAACAGTTAAGATAAATCCTATGGACTTAGGTTGGTTTAATAGCCATAATAGGGTGACATTCCAAGTAAATGTTCTAAAGTCCTTTAACCAGGCCCATTCCTAACAATTTGGTGAAATCCTCTAACAAGGTCGCATTTAACAATGTGTTGTAGCCTTTAAACAAGGCAGGCTTCTCACATGGTAGACCATTAGAAGTGGTTAAAATCAATTATGCAGTTATTTTGTGGGTATCATCCCCACCCCAATTTTACCTTCTTATTCTTGGAGGGTTTCTGGGTTATCAAATTCTTAGTGTTATGGTGTGATGCATGTCTACTTTTCTTAGTTGTTTCAATATTTAAATTGCATGTATGATAAGTTCAGTTATGCACCATTAAGGATTTGTAGAGAAAAGGGAAAAAGTTTTATTATGGAATTTGGACCTTGAATAACTGATTCACACCCCCGACCCTCTTAGTTGTTCTAAAGATTTATAACACTGTGTTGATTATTCAAGATATCCTCGAAATATTTAACAAATGTGTTTGCTATTTCTCAAAGTTTTTTAGTAAATTTACCTTGTTGATTTTTAATGCACTTGATTTTGTTCTTAGCTCTATTATATAGGGTGGAGTTATGAAAAAAAATTGTGTTGTGATCTCCTTTATCCAACCATCTTTCTCTCAATTTCCTGTCTCCAAAAATTTTCTTCTTTGGAGAGAATAGATTCTTTCTTTGCTAACAGTTCCTTTTTGAGGTAATAGCTTTTATTATCCATACCCTTGCTAATAACTTTAGAGTTTAAATCTTTAAGTTGATTTTCTATATCCAACTTTTCTTTGAAAATGTTGTTAAATTTCACTCTATTCCATCTACGGATATGTTCCTTTAGCATCTTTAATTTATTAATGAAGACAAACATTTTGGATCCTACGTAGCTATCTTGATCCCACCAAAGTTTAACATTGTTGAGAAAGTTTGGGTCAAGAAACCACATCTTCTCACACTTGAAAGGGTTTCTGGCTAGTTTGAGGGGCTCATTGAATTCAAATCTGATAGGGAACTCATCAGATCCAATAATGGGTAGAATTGAAGATTGGAAATTTAAATTGTTAGTGTCCAATTCACCTTTTATCATGAATCTATCAAGTTTTTCTGCAATGTAGGCAAAGTCCTTTACCCTATTGTTCCATGTATACATACCATTATTGGTAGGAATATCAATTAAATTATGCAAAGTGCACCATTCTTTAAAGTCTTTGGATGCTTGTGAAAGCACTTGAGAGTCTCCTATCTTCTCATTAATATCTAAGATCATGTTAAAGTCACCCCCTAATATAAAGAATTCATTTTTTAGACTATCCAAGAATTGACCAATTTCACACCAAACTAATTGTTTATCAGTTGTTTACTGGACCATACACATTTAAAATAGTAAAATTAACATCTAATTTCAAGCTTTGAACCTTACCACTTATCCATTTTTTTGAACAATTAAAAATTTTAATATTGACCTTCCTTGGGTCCCAGAGGATACCCAAACCCCTAGAAGCCCCTAGGGATTCCTAAAATGCAAAACACCATACTCCAAGCATCCTACTAAATTTATCTATTTCTACTAAATTTAATTTAGATTCTTGAATAAGAATAACATCAGAATTAAAAGATTTGAGGTTATGTTTTAATAACCTCTTTTTTCTAGGGGCATTGAGGCCCCTGGCATTCCAAGTGGTGAACTTCATACCTAAGCAAGAAGACACATCCCCTTCCCATTGTAAAAAAGATGATCTATCTTCTGCTAATCCTTGCTAAGACCCTCTGATTCTCTAAGTTCCTTTAGCAACTTCCTTCCTCTTTTACCTTTTTTCTTGCCATGACATGGGGACTAAGGCCCTTCTTGTGACATGTAGATACCAAGTTGTTCAACATTGACTTCTATTGTCTGAACTATGTCAATCTTTCTTGCTAAAGATTGTTCCTAATTTTTTGAGTTACTCTTTGCAATAATTTATTAGCTAGATCCGATTGTTTGGTGAATGTTGATGGCAAGTCTTCCATTTGAATGTTAAGTATATCTCTTCTAAGATCTTCACATGAGTAGTTCTCACCTCCCAATTGAATGATCCTTTGAAAATGTTCCTCCTTCTGAAATATCGATGCCTTATCAATATTGTCTGGACAAAAACCTTGGACCAACTCATCAATAAGCTGATCAAACTTTTCACTTTCAGCCTCTATCATATCTATTTTAGCATTTGAAGGATCTAAGAGGCATTCCTTGTTCAGAAACTCTCGAAGCTCAAAAATTGGTAGATCATCTACTTGTGCTTTTCCTTTGTGTACCTACTAGATCCTACTACTAGGAGTAAAAGGAGAGCTACTATTAACAACAAGAGTCTACTAGAATTTACTAAGCATTCTGGGTGGCTTCACCATATTGTCTATCACTAGAGCTAGAATTGGATGTGAAGACTTGGTATCCTTTTGAATTTCTTTTTCACTGCTTGCCCTGCATGAGGTGAACAACATAAGGTTTTCCATCTCCTTTGGATGTCTTGCTTGATTATACTCTGAGCATCCTACTTGGTGAGGAGTAGGGACTATTTGCAAGTAAGTCTCTTCATTTATTGGATTTTCATTGCTTTCTGATCTTTTTTCATAAGAAGCTTCTATAGCTCCCATACTGAATGTCCCCAAATCATGAGCCATTTCTCCTTTATGAGTTATGTTAGGGAGAACAGCTATTATATCTCCCTTGGGATAACTTGTTATCTCATTTTACTTCCTCTGTGCTAAGGGACCCTCAATGGTATTAGATTTAGGATCAATTCATGAATGAATCTCCATATTTTCAATAACCTTTTCTTTATTACCCATCTCAAGTTTAGAATGAATAGCTTCTAAAATATTCTCCTATACTGCACCTTTGTTTTCCTGGTGTAGTGTCAGACTAGATATCATCTCCATGCCTTCAAATGCTCTGTCTTGATTGATTTTTAGCTGTTGTATATTATTTTTGTGTCCCTTCCAGCTTGTATCCTTACTAGCCTTATCTATTTCCTTTTTCTTTTTTCCCTTATGTCTTTTATGGGTCTTGCCTCTGTCATCTACTTTTGATTTATCTTTGAATTTCATTACTATTACTAATTTAAGCCTTCATTTTAAACAATCTTCCAATCCTTTACTAGTTGTTTCTTCAATACAAAGAGGTTCTTCTTGAACATGATTATCTTTATTCATAGATGGGGATCTCTACCCTCTGTGGTCTTGGATCCTTTTATTTTTCATTATTCTCAACCAAGGAAATTTACTTCTGAGATTTGAGAGGAAGGAATTTGGGTCTAATTTTATGAAGGTCATCAAATTTTAAGATATCAACAACTTTCCCTTTATATATATGGAAGTTAATATCATATGATGCCTTGTTAGTAATAACTTTCTTTTGAAATTCTATAGGATGATTAAAGCTAGTATTAATGAGTACTTTAACATTATTACAACAATAAAAAGATGCATCTATGCCTTTGATTTCACCTATAGCAGATCCTATGGAATTAATAATATCTACTTGACATAATTTTGGAGGGAGAGAAGGCATAATGAACCGTGAGGGAATCATGCATTCTACCTTACCTATATGAAAGTCATGCATCCATTCTATGAATTTGACACAGTGACCCTTAAAAAAGCATTCAGAGACCAAAATGAACTCTCTTTTAACAAACTCTTCTTCACATTTTAGAAATAAAATCCTATCCGAATAATGAAAAATACTCACCTGGTCCTCACAATTTTCCTCCATCCAATTGGATAGAAGAGGGTCATCATTCGAAGAACCATTCCATATTGCAAAAACTCCTCCCTTAAGGCATTCCTCCTAGGTATCCTCAACTGTTGAGTTTGAAATCTTAATAGGCTTGTCAGAGATTTTAAGCGGAGATAAGCCAAAGGATGTTTTAGGGTTCAATGGCAGAGAGTTTTTCCTGTGGTGTGGGGGGATATAGGATGACAAAGATACTAGTTTAGATTAAGGCTTATCTATTTGGGGTGTTGCTAGGGGTGACCTACTTGATGATTTGAGAAAATCAAGGTTTGCATATTTGGTGAGGTTGAAGATTTGAATTTGATTATTTAGGTGCTTGATGGTGAAAAAAGGGTTAAGAGATGGGATTTTTGATAAACCTGTGAATGCAGGAGGAGTGTCCAGAATGCATTCCCTGCCAAGGATACCATTTTGATAAGGTTAATACCCTCCCATCCATAGCAAGTTGAAAGATTCACCTACGAGTTCTTCGAATACCACAAATTTATTTGCCATCACCACTACAAATCTAGCATTGCTTTTTTCTAGAGGATCCCTGTGGAATTGGCATTGATTTGTAGAAGAATATCTTTGTCTTCCATTATCACCTACATTCCTAGGAAACCTCTTCTTTTTCCTTTGTAGAATTTTCTAGCTTGGATTTTTTGTTGGATTGAAGTAGTTCGACATATTCGCATTATAAGCAAAGCAAGTTTTTTTCTGAATAGATTTTTTGATGGAGTTTTTTTATATATAATAATCATATATATTAATATATATATATATATATTATATTTATAGATTATAATAATAATTAAAAATATTATTATATTTAATAATAATATAATATAATAATCCTATATATAGACTAATCATCATACATTGCTCATAGTTCCCTCCAAAATTTGGGCATCAATATCAGATACCCAATTTATTGTCAGATATTTGATCTTAGATCAGATACTCGATTAAACTAGCATGATTTTCCCAACATATGCCCTATCACTGCAGACTTGACAACATCACTTTTTGTTGGCCATTTTCACGAGTTTTTGGAAAACTGACTTTTTGGGGCCCAAATGATCAAAAAAGGTTGGATAATGTATCATTAGGTGTCCGATATTGTCATCTAAATGGGGAGTAGTAGTCATCAAAAGGCTAAACACAAAAGGAAGGTGTCCAATGAAGATGTTGTGGCATATAGAGAAAGGGACAAGGTAAATCATAGAAGGAAAAGACAAGGTATGTTAAATGTGAGTCAAGTTTTTGATGTATTGGTCAAAGGTGAAATCATAGAGTTAGATAATGAATATGTGTAGATGGGGAATGCAAATGTACCAATTGATAATGATAATGTGGGGATTAAAAATTTAGAGAATGAAAATTTGGAGGATGAAATGCTACTAGGTTATAATGTAAATTGCATGATTGACCATACTGAACATGACAATGCATAGGAACCTTACATATCTCCTAATTATAATTGGCATGGAGGTTCTAGAATACCAAAATGGATAATTGAAATTGATTAAATGACCTAGACCCAAACAAATATTCTTGCATGTTATGCAAGTATGGGGCACACAAACATGTGATGAGCTTGCCGATGATGAACTCATGCTAGCATCATCAACACGGGGAGGCAACACTGACCTAGCCTAGGATATCAATAGGCTACTCAATCTATGGATGACTCTAATAGTCAGAGAGCTAGCATCTACAATGATATCAAGATGCTGCACTCAAGGAGGGTCGAGACATTAGTATGGGGGACAAAAGTGCCAACTTTCTTTTGCTAGGAAGAGGGTCTATCCTAAGGAGCTCCTAATCCTATACCCATGTTGAGCTTCATGCTCCAATAGTTCATCTTGAGGCCCAACCCAACACAAATTTTGCATACAATTTTCTAAGGAAATAAAATGGCACCTCTAAATTTCTATGTGGAGGGATGTCAAAAGCCATCCACCAATGATCCCAAAATTTTGTGTGTATGGCATCATTTGTGCACCATTTAATCGATAGTTTGAGCTTGTTGCAGTTGATTGGTAAACCAATTTTTGGGTTTGCAAAAAGAGCAACCAAATCATCTTGACTTATATTGAGGGCCACAACCTGGTCATAGTCCAACCATCATCAAACATCTCATGCATTTCATCATGCCAATGAAGAGAGGTATTTTGTTGCTCAGTAAGTGTTTCAATGTGATCCACTATGGTGTTTAATGTGGATAACATAGGAGCCAATGTGGGTACAGTATTATATGTTGTTCACAAAGCCCTTAATTTGATGAGATTTTCAAGTATCAAATCCTCAATTCAAAGAGGGTTTTGAGGGGGTAAAGGATCATTTGGTGGATGATTTTGAGGGGGCACTAGATCATTTGGTGGGGAGTTATGAGGAATAATATTCCTTGCCTCAGTATCATCATTTTGGTCAGCCATACCTATTAATTCGCAAAACATAATTTATATTAAAAAAACCTAAATTTTAACAATTTTTATATAAGAAAAACTTAAATTTTAACAAATTCAATTAAAACTAACAAATTTATAATAAAATTGATTAGAAACATAAAAAATCCTAAAGTCACTTACCTTATCATGTATCCATTCTACAATTAGATATCCAAGCTAAAAACATGAAAACAATGTTGAAACAACAACCCTCGAGTGTTTTTTTAAAAATAACAACACAGTTATTGGGTATTCGATTTGATATTGGATACATGATATTATTGGATATCCAATTTTATATTAGATATATGATAATATCAGGTATCTGATATCAAATTGGATACCCAATAAGGCTTGGGACCTACTTTTTTAGCTTTGGTATCAAGATGGGTGGAAAAAAATCAAAGTAGATTTTGAAACACTTTTAAACATTTTCAAACTCTATTTTTTTCACATCACCACTTTTTGGCACACCATGATCCTACACATACCCTATAATTGGTGGTGTTTCCCAAATTGGTTTTCCACATTAAATCTTGGTGTCATATGTGTTCATGTTATTTGCTTTCTATTTTTGCAACTAAGTTTTTGATTAAGGAAAATAGGTTTTGAAGGGAGCTTGAAACCCTTTACAAATCATAAATTTTTTAATGAAGCCCAAGCCAAACAAAACTACAGACCAAAGGTGAAACAGGTCACCCAGCAAGATATAGTGACTAGGGTGGCATCGTAGATAATACAATACTCATTAGCCACACAAATAGGTTTTGAATGGGCACTTAAAACCCCATGGTAAAAAAATAGGAATAAATAATAAGTTCCTTACCATGTCGAAAAACTAAGAAATAACAGGCCAAAAGAGCTAGGAAAACCAATGAAAGGGACAACCAAAACTCAAGCTTTCCTTTTGATCCCAATTTTTGAGAACGTAAAGCCATATCTAAAGGAGTGGAGGGTTTGACCTTTTTTCCTTTAACTGTGGTCCATCCATCCTTCACCAAACTAGCTGCCTTCTACCAAGAAAAGTCAGCAACACCACAACCATCCCCTAAAACCCCGATAGCTAGGGAATGGACCGCAATAGAAGAACAATCAATAACATCCAGAGATGGGGCAACAATATCTAGAGATGAAGCCATATGTGGGACAATAGTCAAATCACCAGAGATAGAATTCAAACAAGGGTGATCAAAAGATGTCACCACTGTAGGGACAATCATGCCATTAGAAATAGTAGTCGAGTCCACCACCAATGTGTCCTAAGAAGGGTCACCATTCCCAATAGAGGAATCTTTCTAAACTATGTAGTGATCATCTAAAACCCCCTTCCACCAAGAAGGAGACTTCTTTGGTATAGATTTTCCAAAAGAGCAGCAAGAAGTAAGGTGGCTAGTTTGGTGGCATATCCTACATCAGAAAGGGATGATTGATATTAATTTAGCTCTTAGCTCCAAATAATCTTAAAGGGACCTGAATCTTAAGAATTATTTATTTTAGTAATTACCGAGTAACAAAAATTATTAGTGTTTGCTGAGTGATTCAATGCTAACCAGGTCACAATAGTATTTTCAATTTCAATAGAGTTTGGTTTTGATTTGTATTGACATTTGAGGAATCTCAGATTTATTTTTTGGTAACTAATTCACCCCTCCCCTCTTAGTTACACCTCTTATATTCCAAAAATTAGTATCAAAGTTCTTGGTGCTTGTAGAGAAGGTTTCAAGGACCTAACCTAAAGATCAAGATGCCTTATAGAAGGAAAATCCCTAAGTTGAGCAAAGATAACTTCAAGGTATGATAGGAACTCATGAGATTGCATTTGGAAACCATTGGAGATTCAAACTTAAATTACCTAGATGCCAAGTTTGTGGCACCTTTTGGAACTATGACTATTGAAGAAATTACAAAAAATTGAAGAATCATAAAATTATGATGATTGATATTACTTTAATTCTCAGCTATGCTGAATTTGATGAAGTCAAAGACTATGATACTACTCATAATATGTGGATCAAACTAAAAGCCATCTATGGATGAGATGATAATGTAAGGAGAGCCAAGGCAAAAAGTCTCAAAGGTTATTTTGATCAAATGAGGATGAGAGAAGATGATAACATTGAAAAATATAGTGAAAGAATCAAAGCTAGTGTGTGTGAAATTAGAGCCTTAGGAGGAAAGATAGAAGATGAGATAGTGGTAAGAAGGGTTCTCAGAACACTTCTTCCTATATATGCAATTAGATTTTTAGCAATTTAAGAGATGAGATGCAATCCCAAGAATAATATAACATTGGATGTAGTAGTGGGAAGGTTGACAACATTTGAGTTAGATAACTATGACAATAATGTTCCTAACACTAGCAACATTGAGTCTTCATTTCAAGCCAAGCTATCACTCAAGAAGAAAGCTGCAAAATCTAAAAGGAAATCTGAAAATGAGGATGAAGATGGTTTTAATGAAGATCTTGAAGTCATTAAGCATTACTTGTAAGAATATTTCCCAAGGGCAAAGGGAAGTACAAAGGAGGGAAATCCTATTACATTGATAAAGATTCTAAAAGTAGTGAAGAAGAATATGAAATAGTCTACATTGATGTTAAGGATGAATCAGATGATGAGAATGATAAGATGGCACTTATCTCACATATTAGTAAGAATGATACATGTATTATTCATAGTGGTTGTTCTTACCATATGACTGGTGACGAATCCAATTTTGAGAACTTAGTACACTATGATGGTGCAAGTGTTAGATTTGGAAATGGTGAACCCTGTTATGTGAAAGGTAAAGGTTGTATTTCACTAACCAATGATCTCAGATGAGATAATTCTTATTGGGTTAAAGGAATAAAGAATAATCTACTCAGTGTGGCTCAATTGAATAACATTAGATTCAAGGTAGAATTCATGAATGAAAAGGCCAATCTATTGGATGGGAAAGGAAATCTGGTTGGGACTGGCAAGCAAACAAAAGGTAATCTATTCTACCTAGATCATAATAGAAGTTCATGTTTCATTTCTCAAGTAAAAGAAAGTTGTTTATGGCATAAGAGGTTATATCATGTAAATTTTGATACCCTAGTAAACATAAGCAAGAACAAAAGGGTTAGAGGCATTCCAATCCTGAAGAAACCTAACATGGGCATGTTTTAGAATTGTCAAATTGGTAAGAGGGGAAAGACAAGTTTTAAAAGAAAGAACTATCATTATGAAGAAGTATTGGAGTTGGTTCATACAAAACTTAGTGGACCTATTGGCATAGAAAGCTACATAAGAGATAAGTACTTTATTTTATTTGTTGATAATTATTCAAGAATGATGATTCTTATGTATTTGAAGGATAAATTAGAAGCTTTTCCAAAGTTCAAATGTTATCTGGATAGAGTGGAGAAATAAAAAAGAAAGAAACTAAAATTTTTAAGATTAGATAGAGGAGGAGAATTCATTTATAATGAATTCAATGAATTCTACAATGAAAAGGGAACAAAAAAGACAAGTGTCTACACTTGGCACACCTCAAAAAAATGACATTGTTGAAAGAAGGAATAGATCAATCAAGGATTGTGTGTGGACAACTTATGATAGAAAAGAATGTTGCTATCAAATACTTGAACTAAGAAATCAATACTACAATTCATACCTTGAACCAAGTTCAGTTGACAAAGGAATCAAGTCAAACACCTTTTGAGTTATGGTATGGCTATAAACCTAATGTGTGTTGCTTCAAAGTATTTTGTAGTAAATGTTATATTCTGAAGGAGTCTGGAAAAGGAAAATTTGATGTGAAAAGTGATGAAGGCATATTTTTGGGATATTCCAATAAGAGCAAAGCATATAAATGTTTGAATCTATCTACTCATAAAGTTATAGAAAGTGCATATGTGAAGATTTATGAGTTTTTAGAAAAGAGTGACGAACAAAGTAGTAAGGAACCTGAAGACTAGAGAAACTTTGTTTACTATGAGCCTAATACTATACCTAATGTTCTAGCAAGTGGCAATCAATAGCCTTCACCACCTGAGTCCCCAAAATCTCTTGTTCAACCTGAGTTACAACAAGTGCAACCTAAGTCATCAAAAGGACCCAAGTTGTAGTCAAAAGGATGCAAGTTTCAACAAGAGGAAATTGAGTCACAGTCTGATGGACTTGAGTCACAGATAGTGGGACTTGATCATGATACAAAAGAACATTGTGAACCTAGTGATTTCAAAAAGAAGAAGCCCAGACTTGCTAGATATGTCAGAAGGCATCATGCACTTGAGAAAATTATTGGAGATCAATTAGTTGGTACAATGACAAGGAACAAATTAAAAGGTACATATTTGCTTATTGAATTTGAATCTAGATCTCTAAAAGATGCATTAGAGAATGAAAGTTGGATCGAAGTAATGAATGAAGACATTGATTAGATTGAAAGGAAAAAGACTTGAAATTGTGTTGCTATACCCAAGGATAAGAATGTAATTGACACAAAATGGGTATTTAGAAATAAGTTGAATGAGAATGGAGAAGTTTCAAGAAATAAGGCAAGGCTAGTTTTCAAAGGCTATGCTCAAGAGGAAGGTATTGACTATGGAGAAAGTCTTGCTTTTGTTGCTAGACTTGAAGGTGTTAGAACACTCCATGCATATGCCCCACAAAAATGATTCAAAGTGTATCAAATGGATGTGAAATCAACATTCTTGAGTGGAATTTTAGAAGAGAAAGTCTACATTGAGCAACTTGAAGGTTTCATTGATTCTAACAAAAGGGACATGGTTTGCACATTACACAAAGGTTTGTATGGTCTCAAACAAGATCCCAGAGCCTAGTATGAGAGATTACACAAGTATCTCATAAAGATTGGGTTTTAAAGAACTAATGATAACAAAAAACTATACATCAAAGGAGGACTAGGTACGAAGATTGTGTTGGCAAAAATCTTTGTGGATAATACATTGTTTATTGGAAATGATGATTTATGGAGATCCTTATATGAGGAAATGATTAATGAACTTGAGATGTTAATATCTAGAGAAGTCAAATTATTTTTTGGCTTATAGATTCAATAGAAGAAGGATGGTATCTATATAACTTAATCAAAATACATCAAGGAGATAGTAAAGAAGTTTGGAATGGAGGATTCGAGACTAGTTGCAATATCTATGTCTACTAGACATAAGCTCTCCAAAGATGATCATTCAAAAGAGGTAGATCAGACTACATATAGATCAATGATTGGAAAAATCTAGTATGTGGTGCATATAGGAGATGATATAGCATTAGTAGTTGGAATGGTGGAAAGATTCTCTACTAATTCAAAAGAAAATCACATGATGGCAATCAAAAGAATCATGATGTATCTAAAGGGTGCTAGAGATTATGGTTTGTGATATTACAGAGGAGGAAACTTTGAATTGAAATAATTTAGTGATGCTAATTGGTCAAGAAGCATTGATGATAGGAAGAGAACTAGTGGTGAAGAATTCTTTCTTCAAAAGAGACTAGTATGTTGGACAAGCAAGAAGTAGAATTGTATCTATGGGTCAACAATAGAAGTAGAATATGTTGTTGCAGTAATCAATTGCTCAAATATTTTTCAAGGTTCAAACAACTATTGATAGGCATGAAGGAAGAGATGAATGATCCAATTGTTTTTTTCTATGGTAACACCAGTGCAATTAACATTTCCAAGAATCCTATGATGCATACCAAAACCAAGCACATTGCAATTAAGTATCATTTCTTAAGAGAATTGATGCAAGATTGGAATATGTGAATACAAAATAACAGATTATAGACATATTCACCAAGCCATTACCTAAGGATTTATTTTTGTGTCTAAGAGGTAAGTTAGGGGTCATTACCCTATCTAAAGCTCACGAATCAAATTTTAGTGGTGCATTAACCAAGGATGCTAAAGATTAGTCAAGTTGATGTAGTTTTGTAAAGGGAAAATTACATATGAATCAATACATCAAGTACATGGGAAGTCCATTTATTATGTTGTCTTTGGCATGAGATATCAAAGAGGGAGAGTTTACTTGTCAATATTAAGAAATTTTGTGATTATTTATGTTTTTGGCATGAGAAGTCAAAAAGAAAGAGTTTGTTGTCATATCTCAGAGATATTCTTTTTATATATCTCAGAGATGTCAAAGAGGGAGAATGAACTTGAGTTGATATCAAAGAGGAAGAGTTTGATATTGCAGTCATAACAATCAGTGATTGAAGTTAGAGGGAGTTCACATTGACAAAGGGAATTCTCATGGATGAGAATCAGAATGAAACTAAGGTTATTATCCTTACTTTTATTTTGCTGTAAAAGTTCATTGTATTATGACATTTTGTGTTACCATCAATGCTAAAGAGGGAGATTTTTGAAAATAATTGTTCAATTGTATATTGTCTTTGATGTTACACAAAATGTTAAGTCTTTACCAGCTAGTGTCTATCAAGCTCACTCAGTAAATGAAGACAATTTCTAATGTCTACTGAGCATTTTAGAGATAATAATGTTTGAAGATAGTATCTATCGAGTTCCCCCAGGCACCAAAGGAAGTTTGTAGGGAAAAAATGTTTGCTGAGTTCACTCGAGCATCAAAGCAAAGTTGGCATGGAACTAGTGTTAACTAGCCTCACTCAGTTATTGAAGGAATTTAGTTTAGGATACATTGTTAATTGAGTTTAGGTAGTTAACAAAGGAAGTCTAAAGAAACTCTTTTCTAAGTTAGTGTTGAATGAGTTGGGCCACCTAAAGAAGGATTTTCTTGAATTAGCATATTTAGTTTGATGAAATTATTTGTTAAGTCTAGCCAAATTAAGGGATGAATATTAGATATTTATAAGTGGATTCAAGCCAACTTAACTAGGAAAAATATATAAGGTCAAGTTATGGGATTGAAAAGGTAAAACCAAGGAAGTGAATTGGAAGGATAGCAGAGTATCTTGAGTTGACCGAGTTGTAAAGTTTATTTGATCAAGGAGGATCAAGTATTCAAGCCAGAATAGAGATTTGAAATAAGCAATACAGTTGCATCAGTAATTAGGTCATATCATTGTTAGTCTTTAATAATTCTAGTAGTGTATGCAATCTCTTAATAGAGCTAGCTTAACAACTATTTTCCAAATCCTATAACAAGGTGACATTTCTAGATTGAAGTGTCTAAAGACCTCTAACAAAGCCACTCCTAATAGGGTGATTAAATCCTTTAATAAGGTCACACATATTAGTGTGTTTTTAACCTTTAACAAGTTGGATCCTAACAAGGCTTACTTTATAAGAGTTAAAAACAATAACTAGTTACAATTGGTTGTTTATCTCAAGTTGGGTTTCCACATTAAATCTTAGTGTCATATGTGTTCATGTTATTTTGTTTCTATTTCTACAACTAAGTTAATTATAGTTAATAATATTAAACATCTTAAGAAGTATTTATTTTAGTAATTTTTGAGTAATAGACATTCTTAGTGTTTTCCAAGTGATTCAATGTTAATCGAGGTACAACAAAGTTTTGTTTTGATTTCATATTGACTTCTAAGGGATCTAGAAATTATTTTTGTGGTAACTGATTCACCCCTCCTCTCTCAGTTACTCCTCTTATATTTCCAATAGAAACAACACATTTGAAGAACAACAAAATTCTATATTATGTAAAAAAAATACATTAAACTCAAGTTAATCAAAAAAATCTACAAGAATCCCATGGGAAAATGTGTCTAAGGCCTTACAAGTTTCATGTTGGATTATCTGCAAAGGATTAAACATAAAACTAGCCCCAAATAGAATATGTATGCAAACCTTCTTTTTCTATTAGTTGTTTAAGTCTAGTAACTAAACTTTGGCAGTTACATGGAGCAACCTAGAGACAAATATACCTAGAAAGACCCAAATATATGAGAGAAATAAAATCACAAACTTAAAAATTTTCTTGGCTCATGAAGGTACTAATTTCTAGTTTTTCTTGACACGTGAAGGTGTCAAGTGGTAGTGAGATAGTGTCGAGCTAGCTCGGTACTTGGACTGCTCAACACAAGATAGTGCTGAGTAAGATCGGCAATCAAAGGATGCCGAGCAAGATCAATCTCCACTAGAGGAGAAGCACAACATGAGAGGATTCCAAGTGAGCTCAACAAGGTCTGTAGAGAGGAAGGTTAGTCAAGACTTGATCGAGTCAGTAGAATGGCAAATAGCCATTAAAATGCAGAGAGCCAAAGGATGAAAATTTCAACAAGGAACTTCTCAAACACAAAATATGAAATGGTGAATAGAAGACAAGGACAATAAGATATGTATTCCTACTTTTTTTCTTATATTCTATTCAACTAAACTATTAAAAAATCTGGGAGCATTTGGCTTCAACTAGAAAAAACTTAAAATCTTAAAACCATTAAAAATAAAAACTTAAACTTATAGCTCTAATGGCTACATTCAACAATGCCTAGAGTAATCACTACTTCAATAGGTCAAAATAACAATAACAACATATAGAATGAAAAAGATCCAACTCATGCTGAAACCCTCCTACCTTCTAAACACTATACTCTGATTTGTTGATTGATTTGCTTCTTTGCAACTAAGTAGAACCTTTTCTCTACTTTTCTCTGCAACTTCTCTCTGACTCCACTTCTTCAAATCTCTCTCTCTCTCTCTCTCTCTCTCTCTCTCTCTCTCTCTCTCTCTCTCTCTCTCTCTCTCTCTCTCTCTCTCTCTCTCTCTTTGTTGAATGGATCTGATCATTCCTTTTGTCTTACTGGCAAAAATGTTTTCCCTCTCAAATTTTAAATACACCTACCCACAATCAAGTCTCTGACAGATGTGCAGGTCGTAAGGGGAGGTAGGTTGGCATTTGGCTCCAGGGGTAACTACTTGTTGTAATAAATATTCCAATACTCTCCCTTTTTCCCGAGCCAAATAAAACAAGGATCACTGCTGATCCATATCAACTACACCAAGATTTTCTCTTAGGTGTACAAAAGTTCCAATGCCTAATGGTTTAGTAAAAATGTTTGCTAGCTATTGCTCAAACTTACAAAATTCTATTTTGATATCCCCATTCTCCACCAACTCTCTAATGAAGTGATATCTGATCTCTATATGCTTGCATCTCCCATAGAAGACTGGATTCTTGGACAGTGCAATTGAGGAGATGTTGTCACAATAAATTGTGGTTCCATCCTCTTGCCTTTCATTCAAATCTGTCAAGATCCTCCTTAATGAAATAAATTAACATGCTACTACATTTTCTACTATGTATTCAACCTCTACTATAGATTGAGCAACAATAGGTTGCTTCTTGGATGCCCATGAAATTGCACCCAATCCCATATGAAACATGTGTCCGAAAATGCTCGTCCTATCATCTAAACTTCCAGCCCAATCACTTTCTGTGTAACCAACCAACTTGAAATCACTATTTTTAGTATACAAAATTCCAATTCCCTTCATGCCATTCACATAGCTTAGGATCCTCTTTCCCACTTGCCAATGGGAGTCCTTTGGTGTTTTCATAAATCTAGAAATTAGAATTACTGCATGCATTATGTCTAGCCGAGTTACAGTCAAATACATCAAGCTTCCAACCATGCTCATGTATAGTGTTGGATTCAATCTCTTGCTACAATCTTTCTTGCTCAACTTCAGACCTACTACTATTGGTGTTGGGGCTGCCTTACTAATTTTCATTTTCAATCTCTCTAAAATCTACTTCGCATACTTTTCTTGAGAGATGAAAATGCCATCATACATTTGTTTTACTTCTATGCCTAGAAAATAATTCAAGATACCTAAGTATGTCATTTCAAATTCACTTTTCATGGTCTCTTTGAACCACCAATTAGTAAATTATTATTTCTAGTAAAAATTAAATCATCTATATACAAGACAACAATCAACATATTACCATTTTTTTCCTTGATTTAAAGTGTGGGCTCACCATCGCTTTTGCTAAAGCTATTTCTCATCAAATATGAGTCAATCCTATTGTTCCATACCCTTGGAGCTTTCTTGAGCCCATATAGAGCTCTCTTCAATCTATACACCTTGTTTTTTGTACCTGCAACTTCATAATCAAGTGGCTTCTCCATATACACTTCTTCCTTCAATACACCATTTAGGAAGGTAGACTTCACATCCATTTGATATACCTTCCATTTGTGTTGGGCTGCAATTACTATGATAGCACACATAGTTTCCATTCTTGCAACCGGGGCATATGTCTCATCATAATCTCTATCTTGTACCCCTTGACCACTAAATGTGCCTTATGCCTATCTATTTTTCCTTCAACATTGCACTTGGTCTTATAAACCCATTTCACTCCAATTACTTGTTTCTTGGGAGGCAATGTAGTTAACTCCCATGTCTCATTTCTTTCAATGGCATCTATTTCCTCATCCATGGCATTACAACATTTTTCCTCATTCACAACTTCCTCAAAATAAATTGAATCACTATGAAAAAATAATGAAAAATTTACACTCTCATCATAATCTTCATCATACCTTTCATCTTGGTATATTCCCTTAGAATTCTGGTCTTTCTTGGCAATAGGGAGGCAAGAGTGGGATCTAAATTTTCAATATTCTTGCTGCTAGTATTTTGCATACTAGCTTGAGGCTGTCTTGAAGTGTTTGGAGCTGTTTCTTGGCATGTTAAGAGTTGCTTCCCTTTTTACCTTTTTCTACAATCTATGTTTGCTGCTCCATCTTCTTGCTGATCACCAATGCCATCTTCTTCCTCTTCAATAGTAGGCACTTTTCTTGAAGTGCTTGAGGATTCATCTATTGATCCATCCCATGACTGATTTTCAAGAAACTCCAGATCACTTGAAATGATGATCTTCTTGTCAATTGGATCATACAATCTATAAGCCTTTGATTTCAAGCTATACCCTATGAAGATGCACTTCACACTTTTATCATCCAACTTTTCCCTTTTTTCTTTAGGCACATGTGCATATGCTACACATTTGAATACTCTCAAGTGCTCAACTATCCATATGCCCTTTGACCAAGCCTCAAGAGGAATATTGTCACAAACTAATTTTGTAGGATACCTATTAATCAAATATATTGTTGTTGCTACAACCTCTCCCCAATATTCAATTGGGAGTCCTTTTTCTTTCATCATGATTCTAGCCATTTCAACAATTGTCCTATTATTTCTCTTAGCCACTCCATTTTGTTGTGGAGTATAACTGGCTATAAGGTCTTTCTCGATGCCATTTTTCCTACAAAAATTTACAAACATATTGGAGGTATAGTCCCCTCCTCTAGCTAGTCTAAGGACTTTTACATAATGTCCACATTCTTTTTCAGCTAGGGCTTTAAATTCAACAAATTTGTCAAATTCTTTAGATTTATTCTTCAAGAAATACACCCATGTCCTATGACTGAAATCATCTATGAATGTCATAAAATAAGTGCTCCCCCCAATAGAAGTAGTTTGCATAGGACCTACCAAATCAGAATGCACCAACTCTAATGGTGCTCTAGCCCTTCTAGAATTTCTAGAATTAAAGAGAAGCCTATGTTGCTTACCTAATATGTAAGCCTCACACTTGTCATATGAATTTACAATGCTTGGCAAACCATCTACCATTCTTTTCTTGGACAACACATTTAAACTAGCAAACCAAGATGTCCATACCTGAGATGCCAAAGCTTGGTGGGGTCTTCAATCATGCTCCTAAGAGCTGATTGCTAATGTATTGTTTTACATGCATGCTTGGGAGGTGTAGCATTGACTTGAGAAGAGAAATATGTCTCTATCCTCAATGGGAATATCTGGTTCTTTGTCATTTGGACAGCTATAAGTAATCTATTACTCCCATCCTTCTCATGAATGACACACTTGTCATTTTCCATCAGCACCTTGTATCCATTTTGAATGAGTTGTCCAACACTCATCAAATTGTATTTCATACTGGAGGAAAAATACACATTTTGTATTTCCTTCTTCTCACCTTGCTTGGTGTGGACCATAATAGATCCTTTTCCCACTATGGTAATAGTTCCATTATTTCCCATCTTAATTTTGGACTTAAAAGTCTTATCAATGAAAGAGAACAAACTTTCATTACCACTCATGTGGTTGCTACATCTACTATCAAGGTACCATACCTCAGGGCTTCCTTCTTCACCAATGTTACACATGATGAAGGCAATGGGATTATTTGCATTTCCCATGTTCACATCAGCCACATTAGCATTTTTCTTTGACTGATCTCCCTATTTCTTCCAACATTCACTTGCATGATGCCCATACTTATGATAGTAGTAGCATTCAACATTACTCTTGTTGGAGTTGTAATTCTTCTTACCTCCTCTAGAGTTATTTTGAGAGGTGCTTGCTCCCTCTTGGTTGCTTGCTCTTCCTGAGCTTTCTACACCAGCATTCCTTTGACCATTCCTTCCATGACCTCTGCTTCTTGAGCCTCTACTAGAGTCATTTGTACCTCTTCCCCTGCCTCTTGAATTCTCTTGAGCCTTGAAAGACTACTCTTGGGAAGTAGTAGTTGACCTATTTATCCAATGCTCATAGGTTTAAAGAGTTCCCATCAACTCATCCATGGTCAATGTGGTGAGGTCCTTTTCTTCCTCTATGGTCATGAAAAGATTCTCATAATTATGAGGTAAACTCCTCAATATTTTCTCTACTATTCTTTGCTCATCATATTCTTCTCCATTTGATTTGAGCTAGTTTATCAAAGTGGAGATTCATGAGCTAAACTCTACAATAGGTTCATTGTCCCTCATCTGAAGGTTCTCAAGCTCTCTTCTAATCATCTATAGCTTCACTACTCTGAACTTATCAGTTCCCTTGAAGTTTTTATCAAGGATATCCCATACTTCCTTTGCATTATTTGTTGCTACAATCTTGGGGAAAATTACCTCTATCATAGCTGCCTCAATAAGACTTAATGCCTTAGCATCCTTTCTCCTTGACTCTTTCAACTGAGTCTTTTGTGGATTTGAGAGGGCAGCATATTGAGTTGGGTCTATCACATCATTGAAACCATTTATCACAAACTCCCATAAATCATTTGAAACCATTATTGTTTTCATTTTCTTTACCCATGTATCATAATTCTATCCATTAAAGGATAATGGTTTCTGCCATATCTTTCCTACATCTCCTACCATGTCAAATATCCTAGAAAAAATGCCCTAACTCACTGTGGATGTGGGGCTTCAAAGCTTTGATACCATGTGAGAAATAAAATCACAAACTTAAAATTTTTCTCGGCACATGAAGAAGCTGAGTGAGCTCGGCACTTGGATTGCTCAACATAAGATAGTGTCAAGTAAGCTCAGCAATCAAAGGATGTGGAGTGAGCTTGATCTCCATTAGAAGGAGAAGCACAACATGAGAGGATGCCAAGTGAGATCAACATGGTCTACAAAGAGGAAGGTCAATCAAGACTTGGCTGAGTGAGGAGAATGGAAAATAGCCATTAAAATGTAGAGATCCAAAGGATGAAAATTTCAACAAGGAACTTCTCAAACACAAAATATGCAATGGTGAATAGAAGACAAGGACAATAAGATATCTATGCCTACTTACTTGTTTCCTTATATTCTATTCAACTAAACTATTACAAAATCTAGTAGCATTTGGCTTCAATCAAAAAATACTTGAAATCTTCAAACCACTAAAACTCAAAACTTAAACTTACAACTCTAATGGTTGCATTCAACAATTCCTTGAGAAATCACTACTTCAATAGGTCAAAATAACAATAACAACTTACAGAATAAAAAAAGATCCAACCCGTGATGAAACCCTCTTGCCTTCTGAATGCTTTACTCTAATCTGTTGATCGATTTGCTTCTTTGCAACTGAGTAGAACCTTTTCTCTACTCTTTTCTACAACTTCTCTCTGACTCCACTTCTTCAACTCTCTCTCTCTCTCTCTCTCTCTCTCTCTCTCTCTCTATGTGTGTGTGTGTGTGTGTGTGTGTGTGTGTGTGTCAAATGGATCTAATCATTAGTTTTTTCTTACTAGAAAAAATGTTTTCCCTCTAAAATTTAAAATGCACCTACCCACAATCAAGTCTCTGACAGATGTGCAGGTCGTCAGGGGAGGTAGGTGGGCATTTGGCTCTAGGTGCAACCACCTACTACAATAAATATTCCAAAAATATAATAGCCCTAGATTAATAGAGGTTCTCAGATTTTAAAAAAGAATTATGAAAAAAATATAGCATGGTGTAACATTTTTTGAATCAGCATACAATATAAAAAGGAATTTGGTGCCATTTATGGTGGGCACATGGAGGATGCCCTAATTTTTCTAATATGTGATCCGAACTTGTGTATATATTCTTAAAACATTAAAATCATGGCCTCTATAATCTATCAAGCATAGGCCAAAGGGAAAAAATCAAACATTAAAATATTTCAGCCCATTACATTCTTTTATTTTGGTTGAATGCCTTGTCATCTAAATTAATAAGCAAGGCCTACAAAGCCTAGCATATGGCTCACCTGAATGAAGAGAAAAGATGTAACAAGTCATCTAGTAATACCAATTGTAGTAATGAGAACCTCACTAGCCACTAGGAAAAGTATGTCTAAAAAGCTAGCTATGGAAATCTAGCACCAATGAAGTAAGGGAATAGGTAAAATTCAAGAAACATCTTATTAGGGAGGATTTTTTAAACATTTTTTATAGATTAATACTCAAATTTTATTGTTTATTTAGGAGAACTTTAATAACTATTTATGCAGTAGCCTTGGCATTAGCTCTACCATGGCCAGAACTAAAAACTTGTTTCAATAAGTGTGGCTTTAGAAGAAGGTGAGGATTTTGAATAGAAGGTAGATAGGCTTAAGGTTTCTTTAATTCATGTAAATTATAGAAGCACTTCATTATTTGTGTTTGAGGAAAACTCATTATAATTTCTATGTGATATGGTTCAGAACAAAAGAGATAATGACCATTTACGTAGTTGGGCTTTCTATGTAAGTTACTTTAGTATTTCCTTGTTCTGGAATATGGTTTAGAAACCTTAACTGGTATATGTAAATCTTTTTAAAATCAATCATTAAAAAGAAATTACATTTTTTTTCTAATTTATGTTGGTTGATCTAAAGCTTCATTAAAATAAGTGGGTTCTAATTTTAATTGTATGTTGATTTTATCAATATGCTAAGTTATTTTCATGATCAGAATGAGCCTCTTTCTTTGAAAATCAACATCGTATTAGAAAGTTGAGTCTAGCAATAACTAGTAATATATGTATTACCTGTGATTTATCATACTTTATGAAAACAATATCAAGACAATGAAGTATCAAGAATATTAGAGAAACTTAAACATGAGAAGGATTAGAATTGTCACAGTAGTTCCTAGCATGAGAATGTAATGCTAGAATATCAGGTTAACAACTCACTCTACATCAAAGCATATGATAGAGTAAGATTAGAAAAGCACATGGTTTTGGCTAGTTAGGAAAGTTTCCAATACATTCCCCACTTGTAAATCACTTAAGAGAAAAGACCCATATTTCTAGGAAACAAATAGTGGAAAAATGGTGCAAACAAAATCCTTTCACAAGAACAAGAATTTTGTAGAGATACTGAAAAACTATGATATAATATCTTTTGGAGAAAGTTTTCCCCTTCTCCTTAGACTTTTGAAATAATATCCAAGCTTCAACAAAAGACCTTTTTAATGTAAAACTACAATGAAGTATCAAGAATATTAGAGAAACTTAAACATGAGAAGGATTAGAATTGTCACAGTAGTTCCTAGCATGAGAATGTAAAGCTAGAATATCAGGTTAACAACTCACTCTACATCAAAGCATATGATAGAGTAAGATTAGAAAAGCACATGGTTCTGGCTAGTTAGGAAAGTTGCCAATACATTCCCCACTTGTAAATCACTTAAGAGAAAAGACCCATATTTCTAGGAAACAAATAGTGGAAAAATGGTGCAAACAAAATCCTTTCACAAGAACAAGAATTTTGTAAAGATACTGAAAAACTATGATATAATATCTTTTGGAGAAAGTTTTCCCCTTCTCCTTAGACTTTTGAAATAATATCCAAGCGTCAACAAAAGACCTTTTTAATGTAAAACTATGATATGCAAGAATCCAAAAGAGAAGGAAGAATTTATGTATGAAAAATTCTATTATGGTGTTATCGTGATATTTTTGGATGAAGTCAAAGTGCAGCCAAGATGGAAATCTTGGAATTACAAGAAACTAGAAGTTTAAATAGATTGTAAATTTATTTTATTTTCATGAAATAGAAATAAAGTTGGAAGTTCAAACATAAGAAAAATTAATGTTCAAAGTTTCTAGTTACTCTTAAAATCTTGGTAAGGATCAAATGTGTAGTCAAGTATGATATACCTATTGCAAGAGTGGTTTCTATTTCATGCCAAGTACAACATGAAAAAAAATTAGTACACATGTAGCCTACTTGGCTCGTAAGCTACAATCCATTGTAGTTTACAAATCAATGTGACTATTGTAGCTTCCATAATCCATTGTAAGAGATTCTACATAAAGCCCTAAAACTTGATAAACTTACTTCTGTGCAACCAACCACTACAAAAGAAACTATGTAAATCTTAGAGTACCTTGTAAAAATAAATGTAACTAAAGAATGAAGTAAAAAATAAACAAGAAAGCACAATCAACATAACACCTAGATAAAGTATGCTTGAGCATTGAAGGAGTTTTCAAAAATACCAATCCAATGAATGTAAGATTTGACTCATCCTTGAAACTTGATCATTGATCTATTGGTGGTATCTATTTTAGAGCAAGAGCCAAATACCATAATGTCTTCTTTCAAACATAACTTCACTAATAAAGACAAGACTTGAAGATACATATTAGTAGATTAAGAGCACATGACACAACTTAAATTAATTTATTAATTAAATAATTTAAATGATTTTTATTCTACTTCTTTTGAAAACTAAAGGATAATACATGAATATATGTAATTTTGATAAACATACATTTTGAATGTATATATTTAAATGTTATCTATCTCCAAGTTAGAGGATATCCTTAATTCATATAAGAATTTCATGGAATGGGTGTATTGTACAAATGAGGTAGGGGATTGCATTTGTGCTGCAATTTAGTGTTGGAAGAAAATCATCCTGAAATGATTGGTGCCAAAAATTATTAAAGCCTTCATGGGGAATAATTAATAGTGTTTTAGCACACCTTTTTTGTGGTTTCAAGGGGTACACATAATATTTTTGCACATATTTTCTCTCAATCTTTAATTGGACATGCAAAACCTAGGGTAAAACACAATCTAAGAAGCTAAGTTTTATGTGTCCAATTTAATGTGTTTTATTTATTTTTGTTTACTTCTTATTCACTTTGATATTTTTATTATCTTCATTCTGAATGATTTATGTAATTAAATATGTTTGATTAAGATAAATAGATAGGTATATGTAGATTTTTTTGCATTATAGTAGACTGGAAACTAATACAATTTTTTTTTTAATGTGTTAATACAGTTATTGTTTTAGTAAAATAAAATAATACAAATATTTTTTTCATTTCATTTCATAGAACCCTAGTAGTGGAAAGTATCCTACAATATCACCTGTTTCAATAATCATTTGTCCATCTATATGGCATGTGCTCTAGAGTACCTATTACCTAGTAAGATTTGAAAATAATTAAAATGAAATATTTGTTTCCTACATGGTCATTTGACTATTTGAAGATAATATTTTACTGAGATGTTTCTTCCAAATGCATAGACTTGATTCATAAAAAATGAGGCCTAATGATGTTGCCGTTATTAATCCAATCCAACTTTGCAATCACAAAGCCTTCATCTTCTTGAACAACAAATCAAATATTACAAATAACAAAGAGATACAAATACAATGAAAATTATACTAGTGGAGACACATAGAGCTAGTTTCCATAAGTATAATGAAAATTATAGTTATAAATAGTGTGACCATTGAATGAAAGTTTCCAATCTTTACAACCTATAGCTTAGCCAAGTGCACGATGAAAATTATAATTATGAACATAGTAATAAGTAATTTAATTATTAGGGCAACCTAAGAATTCATCAGTTAGCATGGAATGGTGGTAGGGAGTGCAAGTGGTACTAGGGTTTCAACAAGAAGCAATGATACTCAAGGGGAGGATAGTGAAGACAATGATGGTGGGAAATGTCTGCATCTCTCTTTTGGGGCCTTGGGATGTTCTGGACATATTGGTTTTGGGTTCATTTGTGTGGGGAGCTTGGATTGTGGTTGTGTTGGGTAGCTCTAGACCATGCAAATGTGTGATGGATTTTTAGACTTGGGTTGTGCTAGGAAGAGCTATGTTGTGGTTTGGAGCAGCTATGGTTTTTTGTAGGTAGATTTTATTGAACATGTTCAGACCCAAATGATCTTGTTGGTGTCTTCACTATTGGGTGGATGGTATATGGAGAAATAGATTAGGGGTTGTTTTCCTTGTTGCCTCGGCTTGCTCTAGATGCATTGGAAATCTCTATTTCAAAATACTTGGGGGTGTTCTCTCAACTTCCTCTACTTTTCCAAGATGCATTGGTGACCTCTAGTGCAGTAGATTGGGTTTTTTTACCTTGCTATCTTTGATTTCCTAGGATCTATTGGTGGTCTTTGGTGCTATAGATTGGGGCTTGTTGGCCCTGCTATCTCTTCTTTCTCAAGAGCACTATGTGTGGAGATTATCCCTAACCAATACTCTACTATGTGGGGATTGTGGTGGTTTATGGAGGCCTTTAGGGAGCTTCCTTGTTTGGAGTAGTGTTGTAGGCTGGAGGGGTTGTCTACCTTCAATAGTTGGGTCAGATATCTCCTCCCCTCTAAACCCTTAGTCTTTGGTGGAGGCATCCTCTAATCATCTCCTTCACTTTCCTAGGTTCTATTGAGGTGGAGAACCCTATTGAGGTGGGGGGAAAAGCTTATGGAGGTAGCTATTTTTTGAGGAAAAGTGGTGGTGAATGGGTTTAGTAGGTATTCTCCTTCTATTGTTAGCAAGCATCGCTTTCATTTTGCAAGTGATCGGGATGGACAGAGCATGTTTGAACAATATGTTTCACATGATGAAGAAGGTATGACTCAATAGATAAATGCTTTAATGTGGAGATGGGTGTTACTTATTTTGAGGGTGGATTGGGTCTTCCTCTTTGCTTCTAGATTTATAGCTTGTATGGAGGTGGAGCTATCTCCTATTGAGGTGGAGATTATTTTTAGGCAATGGGAAGAAGAGGAAACTCTTATTGAGATGTTGTGTACTTGCACTACTTTTAATAGGTTGGTTAGCAAAATAAGGGGGATCAACTCTTACCTCTGGGGTTTGGTCTTCCTCCTCCTTGATCCTTTCATTGTTATGATAGTGATGTGGGATTTTCTAGGGGTCTAGAAGACTTTTGACTACATTTTCCAAAGCTGGAGGTTGAGCTTTGCTTGGACCTATGGTTGGAATATATGTATTGTATTTTCCAAGGCTAGAGGCATAGTCTTACTTGGAATTATATTTTTGTTTACAATTATGATAGATGTAAATGACCTGAGTTTATTCCTTTTTTTATGATGATGTTTATTTTTTCTTTTCCCTGAGATCAAGTGATTGTTGGTAGTTTTAAAGGGCACACTCTAGTTGTTTGTTGTTTTTGGTTTAAGTTTGCAACTATTGTGGGGACTTGTCCCAAGATTTTTAGTGACAACATTGGGCATGGTTGGTGGGTCACTCACTTGTGGACCTTTATATTTGATAGAGCAAGATCTAATTCTATGACATCCTTCATTACTAGGCACTGGTAATCCTCTGTTACTAGTGTCTAGAGGTCTTATTGTACTTTGGGTCAACACCCTCTAATTTCTTCTTTTCTTAATAAATAACAGATGGAAAGACAAGTATAAAAAATTAAAACAAAATGCAAGATAGTAATAAGTAATTATACATTCAAAAGTTTTACTTCTTTCTCCTTACTCAAATCAGTAGGGCCATAGCCTGCGCGGGCCCAACTTGACTTCATTCTTGATCTTCAAAATGTAATGCATTTTTCTAAGACTTGATAAAAAAGCCCTCATACAATAAAATTTCAAAGTAGGAAAAGATAAACCCTAGATAAATTGTAGAATGAGGAAACTGAAGCTTGGCCTATTCATATCGGCAGTAATGGTGGCAGGGTTGGGAGGCTTCGTAATCAAAGGTATCATATATTTCAGTAGTTTCTATTTCAGATGCATGCGATGTACAAACACCCACGGTTCACATAGTGATCCCAAATATTTATGACTTGTTCATCACTTATTATTTTAGGATTTGAGAAGAGAAATTTTAGAACTGAAGTACACACATAATCTCCAATTTAGAGGCCAATTGCGTTGTCCAGGGTAAGAAATTGTCAGTTATGATGCAAGAGAGTTTTCCTAAGGCTTCCACCATGATCTTTTCCAACAAGTCTTCAAATGCATAGTAAATATTGAGCACATACAGAGGCAGTAAGATTCTTTCAATGGGGGAAAGAGTGTTAGTGCTTTCCCAGCTAGGGTGGATGCTTGGAATGGGTGTGAGATAAAAAGTGACAGAATTTTCTCTCTCCATTTTGGGGAGTTTAAGCATTGAACTTCTAATTTTATGTTTGATATAATTTAATTAAGCTTCCTCACCACATTGGAGGGTATAAGACTACTAAGTATACTCTTCAATTGTGTTTGATATAATTTAACTATGATAATTACTCTTAGTTAATATATTATTATATTAAAGCACCAAATTGTTTATATTTAGTTTTAAAATTGTAGATTTAATTTAATCATTTTGATAATAAAAAATGAAATATATGTGATGCCATGGAATATTATGTTTATGTTTTCCAATCTAAATTTTTTACATGACTATTTAGGAATAGAAAAGATACAAATCAAATTTGGATTCTTAGTGAGGGCATGATAAAATCATGTTTAAATTCTCTACTAATTTAATACAAAAAATTCATTCTATTAAATTTTGGGCTTCTATGAATTGTGAGGATAGGATTGATTCATATTACAATTCTTTATCAATTTTAATATAGAACAACGTCTCTTTATTTCCAACTTTCAACTCTAAGGATAGACAAGATGGGATCAAGTCATATTTGAATTCTTAATCAACTTTAATAAAAGAAACATCTCATTTTAAGGCAAGAGATTACAATGCAACAGTAAATTATGAGTCATTTACCTATCAAGAAGAAAATTCTCTTTTAATGTAAATCTAGAAGAATTTTTTTTAGAACAAATCTCTCTAAAGTCTTTGAAGTAGTAATGTGTTATGAACACATCCTAGCACTATAATTTTTGTGTGTGTGTTAATTAGTGGATGAGGTATATACTTCAATTACACAAGAAACTCATAAGTATATATCAATTATCCATATGGTAGTTATGTGGATGAAGTTGTCTATATATGATTTAGTTACAACTCTACATTTTTAGATATATCACAAATATTTTGTGAATGACTAACTTACATTATACTCTAAAATATCTATGCATAAGTGGTTAGGTGGGCCTAAAAATAGTATCATTGATGAAAGATGAGAACAAAAACATTCTTATATATAGTTAGGTTGAAGCTTACAAATAAGACAAGTATTTTACAAAGTATATATTTTACCATCAACATAACCATTGCACCCTCATTTCTGAGCAAGTGTTAGTTATATGGAAAATTGGTGGAATGGTGTGATATTGTGGAAGTAAAAAGTTGAAAAAACATATAGTAAGGATTAGATGGTAACATGGCATATATATGAGAAAATGGAAAGGAGATTTTTCCTTACCAAGAGGTGGACCCTAATCATATGAGTGTGTGACATAAAGATTGAGTTGGAATCCTAACTCCAAAGGTGACCAAAACTCTAGTAATAAACAACACAACATATCTTTCCAAACAAGAGAAGTGAAAAATGTAAGTGGTCTCTCCTATTGTTTTGGTTGGTGAACCCTATGTATCTGATGGTCATGAGCATTTTCCCCTTTAAAATTTTGATATTTTTTTCCAAACAAATCTCCATGGGTCATATATGTAATATGAACATTATTTGTAGAGTTGTATCTAGTAAGTGTATAGAGATGGTCAATGTAGTATGGGATCTGATTTGGGGTTTGTATATGCTATTTTTAATATTGAGGTTTCAATTGGTGATTTTGAATGGGTAACAAATCACAAAGATTTGAGAGACTGATAATATATAGCTATGTTATGGTTCAAACAAAAGATTTGATTTCCTAACTTTGGCTACAAGCACAAATAATGTTTCTTTTGATTTATTTAAATGTATTTATATTATGTATTCAAATCCTCTTCCTCTTTAACTCTATATTATTGATAAGACATGCACCATCTATTGGATGATTGATGTTCTATAACTAAATTTTAGTTAGCACTTTTATTTTTACAACATAGACAAAAGTTTGTATTAGATTTCCTTTCTTGAAGTAACTATTTCAATGCTTCATTATTCTCCTTGCTTATACAAGGCAAGACTATAGCTCAACAAAGCTCTTGTTTATATATAATTATATTGAGTGACTTACCACAATTTCCTTCAGAAAATTATGAACATTATTTGTAAATTAATTTATTTTTATTAAAATGTTTTCCTTTTATTTTTAATAAATATAATTTAAATCTAAATATTTATATTAAATCATTTTGGGTATGTGTAGGATCATGGTGTGCCAAAAAGTGGTGATGTGAAAAAAAATAAGGGTTTGAAAACATGTAAAAGTGCTTCAAAATCCACTTTGACTTTTTTTCACCTATCCAGGTACCAACCCTGGGAAGTAAGGCCCAAGCCTTATCAGATATTCGATTTGATATCAGATACCCGATATTATCGAATATCCAATCTAATATCGGATACCTGATAACATGTAGAAATATATATGAAATAATAAATTAGTTATTACATTATATAATTATAAAATAATAAATATATATTATATTATTTACGAAGATTAATATGAGCAAAATATAATATAATAGTATAAATATAATATAATTTAATTTAATATTATAATATGATATTATATAATAGTATAATATAATAATTATAATTATACTATAATATAATATAATAATAATAAAAATAATATATTATAATATAATATATAATATATCTAGTAATATATGTAATATACTATTGACTCATGGGTTGTTTCAAAGGCGGGGTGATGTGGTAATATTGGATATCCAATATTGTATTGGATATCTGATATAATATTAGGTATCCGATATCTATCAGACATTATAAAAAATAAACACAAAGCTTGTGGGCTCATTTCAATAGTGTCTTGTGCCCTTGAGATTGGATATTGGATCGCATATCAGATATACGATATCAAGGTTTTTTTTTTAAAAAAAAAAAATCAATTTTAATATAAATTCAATAGATTTTATCATGATTTTGTTAGTTTTAGTTGAATTTGGGGTTTTTTTGATAAAAATTGTTAAAATTAAGGTTTTTAAAAAATATATATTATATTTTGCAATTTAATAGGAATGGTTGATCAAAATGATGACACTAAGGCAAGGAATAATATTCCTTGTAACCCCCCAACAAATGATCCAGTACACCCACAAAATCGTCCACCAAATGATCCTCTACCCCCTCAAAACCCTCCTCAAATTGAGGATTTGATAAATGAAAATCTCACCAAATTGAGGGGTTTGCGAAGAACATATAATAATGTACCTGCATTGGCTCCTATTTTTTCCATGTTAAACACCATAGTGGATAACATTGAAACCTTTACCGACCAACAAAATGCTACTCTTCGTTTGCGTGATGAAATGCATGAGATATTTAATGATGGTTTGGACTATAATGAGCTTGCAGCCCTCAATATAACCAAAGAAGGTTTGGCTGGCCTTTTTGCAAACCCAAAAATGGGTATACTAGTCGATAAAAAAAAATCTAAACTATCGATTAAATGGTGCACAAATGACGCCATACGTGCAAACTTTTGGGATTGTTGGTGGATAGTTTTTGATATCCCTGCACATAGCAATTTAGAGGTGCCATTTTATTTCCTTGAAAAATTATATGTAGAATTTGTGTTGAAACTTAAAGTCAACTAGTGGAGCATGAAGCCCAACATGGGTGTAGGACTAGGAGCTCCTTATGATAGACCCTCTTCCCAGCAAAAGAAAGGTGGCACTTTAGTCCCCCCCACTGATATTTCCCCCCCTCCTCGAGTGCACCATCCTGATATTATGGAAAAGGCTAGCTCTTAGACCATCAGAGCCATTCATAGGCTGAGTAGCCTAATGATATCTCAAGCTAGGTTAGTCCTACCTCCCCGTGTTGATGATGCTAGTGCTAGTTCATCATCGGCTAGCTCATCACACGTTTGTGTGCCTCACACTTGCATTATGTGCAAGAATATTTTCTAGGGTCCCATAGGTGATCTTCTTGAGTATGATTCTACATTAGATGAGGATACACCAAACACATGCACAGAGGCTACAGACCTTGATATGAGAGAGGAGGGGAATGCATAGGCATGGAATCCTTCGGTGTCGATACGTGTATACATTTTTTTGTTATGACATATGTGATTTAAAATTAATTTTTATAATAAAGTAATTTTAATTTTTAAGCCATACTAACTTATACATGTATGTGATCTTCATTCATGTTTAGTTGATGACCAAGGAGGAACTTAGACAGATTGATGATGCCATGCTCTTGGCCATTTCATTTGGCCTTGAGGCATCTATGGTACATTATTTTGTGTTCGCATTGTTTTTTCTATTTGATATTGCAACATATATGGTTGCTAATCATTCTTTTATCTTGCAAGAACCACCTATCCCAGGGGGACAAAGTGTGGGGGATGAGCCAGCATGCATTGACAAAGGAAAGGTAATTAGGTGCTTTCTATTTGATCAAATATCGATACATTCTTGTAAAATGTTTGTGGTAATGAAATTTAATTATATTCTTTATTGTATTCTGCGTCATAGACGATTAGGCATTTCCATTCGCACCAAAAGCCCCATTGTATGTATAAGTATCATTTATTTTTTATTTTCCTTATCTTCATAAATAAATTCAAAACTAATTTTCGTGATATTAACAACTACTATTTTGTATCTTGTAGGAGACTCCTAGTGCACATGAGGTTCAATGGGATAGTTATGTAGATTTGATGATCCGACAACTCTATCATAAGGAGGAGCCTACAATAGTAAGTTGTAGTTTGAATTCATGATTAAATATGTTATAAATTTAGCATGCTATGAATTATAATGTTATAGTTTAAGTTGTAGATTCATCTAACAAATGTATTTAAACATACACAACCCACAATCAACGAGGTACAAGCATTGCCGAAGGCATACGAGAGGACTCCTGAATGGAATAGGAGGTCAAAGAGAGAGGTATTTAATATAAATTTTTAATAGTATAAATCTTCGTTACAAAAAATATCATTATGCATTTGAGTAATTCAATGTTAGATACAAAGAATCATATAAATTTAGTAGTCTAACTTTGGGTTTTCCTTTTTTGTTTATGTAGGAGGCATCCGATCCACCTAGTGCAGTGAAGAGGTTGCATTTTGATCATCCACTAGCACCCTAGGATAGTATAGTTGTCGTAGGATGCATCATGAGACATTTTGAGATGGCATATGCTACATTGTTTATAGAAACATTGATATTATACACATTTTGATGGCATGATCAACCACATTTTGTATATGGATCTATGTATTTTGATATATATTTGAATACTTTGTCTATGGATATATGATCTTTGATATATATTTGTGTAAAAAAATTTCTATGGATACATGTATTTTGATATATATTTTTTTCATTTATGTGCACAATCATATACATATTAATTTAGTATCTAGTATTGTTCAATTTATCGTGGATCATGTGTATTGTTCATGTTTATGGAATATCATTAATTTTGATTATGTTTTTTATATTTGATTCAAATGCAATAATTTGTGAATAAAATTTTAACAAACTTTATTATCAAATTTGGATGCAATGTTTAATTTGAAGTGCTATCATGACATAAACACACTTGTTAACCTCCTACAAAAGGTTTAGATAACCCCAAATCTGATTTTAAACTCCACCTTCAACCTTGAAACTAACTCTTGGCTTCAAATCTAATCTCAACATAGTTAAGGACTCCACTCCTCAACCATGGGTTCTATTCCCAACCACAAACTCATTCCTAGACTCATAATATTTGATAACTAGCACTTCACTTTGTTACTATCCTCATACTACAACTTTTCAATTTCAACATAACCTCAAAATATCCCAACTTAAGAGACTTGATTGGATCAAACCTTTTTCACTTTGTTATTATCTCTCAAAAATGAGATAGGTTATTTTGGGCCTCAGCATTACCATCCTATAGCATTCAACAATTCATTGATAGCCCTCACGAGCTTTGAGTTATGACCCTCAAAATATTGACCTCGAAATGCACTTAGAGCACCTTGGAGACTCCTCAGTACAGGGTGGCCTTGGATAATGAATGGTCTCCATGGCTGGAATAAGGATTTCACTAAGGTTCACCAGCCCACCTAAAGCTAATGGCACTAACAATTTGATGCCAAGATTACCGGTTTCAAAGTTACGCTGTGGTGCACCTATGAATGGAGGCACATTGCGAGTTTTGGCATCGAGCAAGATCACTGTGCCGAATCCAAATGGAATGTGATCTCTCAAAAATGAGATAGGTTATATTAGGTCTCAGCATCACTATCCTGTAACATTTTATAGTTCATCAATAGCCCTCACGAGCTCTGAGTTATGACCCTCAAAAGATTGACCTTGAAACACACTTAGAGCACCTTGCATACTCCTTGGTATGGGGTGGTTGTGGATGATGGATGATCTTTATGGCCAAAACAAGGGTGTCACTAGGGTTCACCCACCCACCCAGAGGTAATGGCACTAGCAATTTGATGCCAAGATTAGCGGTTTCAAAGTTATGTTGTAGTGCACTTATGAACTAAGGCACACTACAAGTTTTGGCATTGAGTGAGATCACTGTGTCAAATCCAAATGAAATGTGATCTCTCAAAAATGAGAAAAGTTATTTTAGGTCTCAGCATCACCATCTTGTAGCATTTGGCAATTCATTGATAGCCCTCACGAGCTCTAAGTTATGACCCTCAAAAGATCAACCTCAAAATACACTTAAAGCACCTTGGAGACTCCTCTATATAGGGTGGCCATAGATGATGGATGATCTCTGTGGTTGAAACAAGGGTGTCACTAGGGTTCACTCACCTACTCGAAGCTAATGGTGCTAATCATGTGATGCCAAGATCAGTGGTTTCAAAGTCACGTTGTGATGCGCCTATGAATTGAGGCACACTATGAGTTTTGGCATCGAGTGAGATTGTTATTCTAAATCCAAATAGAATGTGATCTCTCAAAAATGAGATAGATTATTTTAGGTCTCAGCATCATCATCTTGTACCATTAATAACTCATCGATAGCCCTCATGAGCTCTGAGTTGTGACCCTCAGAAGATCAACCTCAAAATGTACTTAGAGAACCTTGAAGACTCCTTGGTATGAGGTGGCCGTGGACAATGGATGATCACAATGGCTGAAACAAGGGTGTTACTAGGGTTCACATGCCCATTCAGAGCTAATGGCGCTAATGATTTGAAAGATCGACCTTGAAATGCACTTAGAGCACCTTGGAGACTTCTTGGTACAGGGTGGTGGTGGAAGATGGATGATCTCCATGGCTAAAACAAGGGTGTCACTAGGGTTCACTTTCCCACTCAGAGCTAATGGCTCTGACAATTCAATATCAAGATTAGAGGTTTCAAAATTACGTTGTAGTGCACCTATGAAGTGAGGCACATTGCGAGTTTTGGCATCGAGCGAGATCACTGTACCGAATCCAAATAAAATGTGATCTCTCAAAAATGAGATAGATTTTTCTAGATCTTAGCATCATCATCCTATAGCATTTTACAATTTATTGATAGCCCTCATGAGCTCTAATTTGTGACCCTTAGAAGATCGACCTTGAAATGCACTTAGAGCACCTTGGAGACTCCTTGCGATGGGGTGGCCATAGATGATGGATGATCTTCATGGCTGAAACAAGGGTGTCATTAGGGTTCACCCCCCCACTCGGATCTAATGGCACTGACGATTTGATGCCAAGATCAATGATTTCAAAGTTACACTGTGGTGCACTTATGAATTAAGGCACACTGCAAGTTTTGGCATTGAACAAGATCGCAATGCCAAATCCAAGAAAAATGAGATAGGTTATTTTAGGTCTTAGCATCACCACCCTGTAGCATTCAATAATTCATCAATAGCCCTCACAAGCTATGAGTTATGACCCTCAGAAGATCCACCTTGAAACACACTTAAAGCACCTTCGAGACTCCTCGATACGGGTGGTCGTGGATGATAGATGGTCTCTATGGTTAAAAAAAGGGTGTCACTAGGGTTCACTTGCCCATTTAGAGCTAATGGCATTGATGATTCGATGACAAGATCAGCAATTTCAAGGTTATGCTCTGGTGCACCTATGAATTGAGGCACACTGTAAGTTTTGGCATCGAGTGAGATCATTATGTCGAATCCAAAAGGAAGGTGATCTCTTGAAAATGAGATAGGTTATTTTAGGCCTTAGTATCACCATCCTATAGCATTTGATAGTTCATCAATAGCCCTCACGAGCTCCAAGTTATTACCCTCGAAAGATTGACCATGAAACACACTTAGAGCACCTTGGAGACTCCTTGGTACGTGGTTGCTGCAGATGATGGATGATCTCTATGGCTGAAACAAGGGTGTCACTAGGGTTCACCCACCCACCTTGAGCTACTAGCACTGACAATTTGATGCCAAGATCAGCAATTTCAAAGTTACGCTGTGGTGCACCTATGAACTAAGGCATACTGCGAGTTTTGGCATCGATCAAGATCGTTATGTCGAATCCAAAAAAAAGGTGATCTCTGAAAAATGAGATAGGTTATTTTAGGCCTTGGCATCATCATCCTATAGAATTTGACATTTCATCGAGAGCCCTCATGAGCTTTGAGTTATGACCCTTGGAAGATTGACCTCAAAATGCACTTAGAGCACCTTGGAGACTCCTTGGTATGGGGTTCTTACAGATGGTGGATGGTCTCTGTGGCCAGTGCAAGGGTGTCACTAGGGTTCACTGGCCCACCCAGAGCCAATGGCACTGACAATTTGATGCCAAGATTAGTGGTTTCAAAGTTACGCTCTAGTGCACTTGTGAAATAAGGCACACTGCTAGTTTTAGTATCGAGCGAGATCATTGTGCCAAATACAAATGCAATGTGATCTCTCAAAACTAAGATAGGTTATTTTATGCCTTGACATCACCATCCTATAGAATTTGACATTTCATTGATATCCCTCATGAGCTTTGAGTTACGATCCTTGGAAGATCGACCTCTAAATGCACATAGATCACCTTGAAGACTCCTCAGTATAGGGTGGCCGCAGACGATGGATGGTCTTCATGGATAGAACAAGGGTATCACTAGGGTTCAGTTGCCCACCCAGAGCTAATGGCATTGAAGATTCAATGCAAGATCAATGGTTTCAAAGTTACACTCTGGTGATCCTTTAATGTTAGAATGTTATTTTTATGTAGTTTTATGGATGTGTATTTGGAAATTGAATTACTTTTGCAAATTGAATAATTCCAAAACATGGAAACTAATATCTCATGTCTAAAAGACAAAGACTAATAAGTATGAATCTAATCCTTAAGTAGTTTAGTAAGTTCAATATTATATTATGGATCCCTCTAGATAGGTGTATAGATCTCTTTAGGTGGGTGTATCGATAAAGACAGTAGCTATAACAACTTACCATGGGGAATTTACTATGCTTAGTTTTCTTCATGAAGAGAATAAACCTTTCCTACTGGCCCATTTCTTGAACTACTTACAAAATGAAGAAAACATCAAAAGTGTAATTTGGTGACAACAATTCAACTCTTTAATTAAATATTTAATAAGATTAATATTATCTAATGTTTAATATTAAAAAGTGTAATTTTCTTTTTTTTGTTGATATAATTGGATATCTAGAAATGTTTTGTGAATTCTAGATGTTTCTTTTGATGAATGCCCCTTTTATTGTTAAAGAACATTCAAAGCCAAAAAAATTGAGTAAAAATGGAGGATCTTATTTAATGAAGCTTGTGCACACTATGTTTTATTGTAAATTCTTTAAAAAAATGTATGCATTGCATCAATCTCTTGTGATACTACAAGACAGATTCTATAATTTTCTAGAATAAAATTTTTATATTGTTACTTGCAATAAACATATTCTATAACAAATAATCGCATACATTAATCATTTAGAGAGAAAGTTGTACAACATGTGGCTACAAAAGCATGGAGTTATAAGAAGGAAAAAAAAGAATATTTCATACATTTAATTTATGTTAACATCAACCCTAGCGTTGTGATCAAGTTGTCTTCAGAATCATCATGGGTCTTGGCTAGGTTGGTTTACATCGGTGTTCACTAGGTTGGGATCTTGGCTTATGTAAGCGACACAATTTTTTGTATAGGGTTTAGGTGTCTAGCTTGGAGGGTGTCTTCATGTTGAAGTGCTTGAGATAGGTTTTGTGTTTCCCAATACAACCTAGCTCTATGTTTAATCTCTTGCTTCTTATTTTAGTGGTGACTTTATTCTCTCTTACTCATGATTATTCTCTTTTCTTACCTATGGTGAATGGCTATGTTGATATGTGAGAGTAATGTTAAGCAATTTGTGAGAGATCAAGATTCTATTTAGTTTCTTTGGCCCCCTCTCTCTTTATCTTGGTGATGATATTTGAATACCCTTTGTGCTTCAAGGTTTATTACTTTTTAAAATCTATGTTTGTGGTAATTGGGATGCAACTTTAATAGTAAGTATGGCATAGTAGTATGTGTCTTTCTCCTCCATTTGATTTTTCTCCATGTAGATGTTGAGAATTTTTTGGGGATTCTCTATGAGGACTCTTCATTTCTTCTATAATGTCTCTATTTCTCATCCTTCTTAGAAGATTAAATTTCTTATGGTTGTTTTTGGTGGATCATCTTACGTGGTGGAGATCTCCCCTCTAAAGGTTGGGGAGTGTTTTATTATTTAATAGCATTTTTTTTGGATATCTAGAGGTTGTATGGTTGAAGATCCTTTTTTTTTCATGCTATAATTTTTGCACTAGGAAATTAGATCAAAGAAGAGAAATAATGAGGTTTTCATGGTTTTCATTGAGTGATGGTATAGCTTCTCTTTGGGGATCAATTATTGGTTTTGAAGATAATAGGGATTATTTTTGGGATGTGTCTGGAGGAGTTAAAAATACTTGTTATTTCCATATGGAAGGGTTGTTGGCTCCCAATTATTGAGCTTTAAAGTTCTTTTCTATTATTTTCTCTTTGTGTGTTTTTATGTTTAGGGGGTTTGTTTCTCTATATGACTTGTTTCCCTTTTGGGTTTCTATAAAAGGGGGAAATGTTTCCTTTGTGTTAGAGTAATTAGTTGTTTTCACTTATTTATTAAATAACTTTGATTTAATTAATTAAGTTTCCTATTACTCTAGTTTGCTTAAGCTATCTCATAGGTGCATATAATTAATATTTTATTAATTATAATGTGCAACCTAATTTTTTTAGGCTTTAGGTTACCCATTTTGAGTTTCAATCTCCTTTATAAGGATTGATCTCTTTGTAATTCATTGAATCCATTGAATAATATTTTTCTTCATCTTAATACAATTTTTTGTTTTCAGATCAAACCCTTGCCTCTTCTTGTCTTTTTCTTCTCCATGACAAGTTTTCTACATACAGATTTTCTTAGGCTTCATGGATTTGATTGGCTTATTTTCTCAAATCCTACATGGTATCAAAGTCAGATCTATTATAGCTTGTTCAGTATTTGGAGAAAAAGGGAGAACAAGGGTTTGGCAAATCAGATTTGGTGTTTTTTTTAAGAAAATTGGGGGGTCACTAATTTTTGAAGTAGTTTGAGGCCAACAAAACCTCACAGATGGATTCAGAAGGCATCAAAACCCCCATTTCTATATAAAATTTGTTCGATTTGGACAACATTGATCTGGGAGGCAAATAAAATTTGCTAGACAGGGCTGTATAGCCTCTACATGCAATCCAAGATGCAAAAATTTAAAAAGTCACAAAAAATGCATTTTGTACAGCCTCTATATGCAGCTCCCGCCATGGCCCCACCACAGCTCCACCCTCCCACCATTAGGTTGCCGCTCCGCTGGCTATGGAGAAGTTTTTATGTTTTTATGTTTTTATTTTTATTATTTGTATTTAAAATAATAATTTTTCATGCATTTTAGAGGGCATGTTGGTTTTTTCTCCATAACTTGAGCTTGCAGACATATTTTTTTGATCCAAAAAATTGCGCCAGAAAGCTAGTTCTAAGACAGAGATATTTGTGTAGGTGTTTTTAAGTTTTGATGTAGTTTGGTTGCCTATTTTGGTACTCAAAGCTAGATGTTCTATTTGGCACTCCAAGAGGCATATCTTCATCATTCAATCTCTAATTTGGGACTTCTTTATATTATTGGAAAGCTATTTTTGTGCTCTTTTCAGTGATGCTAGTTGTTGTTCCAAGTTCTACTCTAGGAACATTTTATTTAGTCTTATGCATTTTTGCATTCTGGTGGATATCCTAATTGTTTCAGGTCTAGGGATCAATTTTGTTGCTTCACATGCTTTATTTTGGCTTGCACTTTCTATTGTACCAATTTTATGCCTTTTTTGATCATTGTTGATATCATTTTAAAGAATCTTTATGCAAACACACTGAGATAAAGTGCCACTCTTGCATTTCAAGATCCTTTTCATCATTATGATTTGTTGTACTCACACTATTTTATAAAGTGCCATGGGGGGATAGTTGTTTGCCAATTTTGTGCCCTCTTCCTCTTTTACCTCATTCAATGTCAGTGACACGTGCCTTTATAGGTTTCTTTACCTCACTCTCGATGTGTTTGGTTCTTGTGTTGTAGGATATTTTTGGTCCACTTTTTTAGTTGCCTATCACCTCATCCCGACTGCATTAAGGGGGGTTATATTGTTGGTTCTAATGCTTCCTTGGTTCGATGGTTCATTAGTGTGAGCTATGTATTTAGTACCTGATCCTACATACTAGGCGATTGAAGTTGATGGCTACCTATGTATTTTGGTGAGATGGATAATCTACTATATAGACATGCTTGGTTTGTACCTTCTATTTCCATGGAGGTTCTACAGATCAGAAATTTCTTTTTGATAGAGTTTGTGGCTTCTTCATGCTTCAGTGGTTCTCTTTATGATCTCTCTTTGTTCCTATCTTCTGGAACATTCTTTGCTATCTCTTTTTGGAGTAGGGTTTTTCCCACATGGTTTTCTCTATTTATCCAATTTATAGAGATTTCCTTGTATTGGGTACCTCATCAGGTCTTGTTGGTAGGACTCATTTTTCTGCTTTCATAGTTGTGCTAGGTTAGCTTATCTCTTGAGCTTCACTTAAGGGGGGGTGTTAGAGTAATTACTTGTTTTCACTTATTAATTAAATCACTTTTATTTAATTAATTAAGTTTTCTATTACTCTAGTTTTCTTAAGCTATCTCATAGGTGCATATAATTAAAATTTTATTAATTATAATGTGCAACCTAGATTTTTTAGGCTTTAGGTTACCCTTTTCAAGTTTTGATCTCCTTTATAAGGATTGATCTCTTTGTAATTCATTGAATCCATTGAATAATATTTTTCTTCGTTTGAATACAATTTTTCTATTTTTAGATCAAATCATTGCCTCTTCTTGTCTTTTTCTTCTTCGTGACAAGTTTTTTGCATGTAGGTTTTCTTGGGCTTCATGAATTTGATTGGCTTATTTGCTCAAATCCTACACTTTATATGGATAGATATAGTTATTTTTGGTTTTTCTCTAGTTTTACTAACATTGGTTGATAGTTTAAAAGGGAATTTTCTAGATATATGTTTTCTTTGGTTGGGAAGATATGGCAATTTTGGTAGACTTGGAACATTAAGGATCCTTAGAAAAATTATTGAATGTTTGGGGTACTTTTCAAAACTCTACAAGATTTTAGGATCCTTTCAAAAATCCATTGGACTTTTCTTTGGAGGCCTACCTCCTCAACTAAGTTTCTTTTTATGTTGTGTTGTTTTTCTAAGCATCTTCTCACTATAAATGGTTTCAAGGGCCTACCAACTGCTTCATATATAAAAAGTAAAATCTGAAATGTAACTAAAGAGTAAAAATGTTATAGAAAGTTTATAAAAATTGAAAAACCACCTCTCTATGAAATTAATATATCACAATGATGTAAAAGAGACAATCATGGGAAAAATCAAATTGATCTTTTCTTTCCAAGTAGTAAATTATATCATGTAATTTAGACCACTCATCATAAATAAAAATAGAATAATTCAAATCTTTTGCATGTATTTGGATGTGTATGTATTATTTTGAATAACTTTTCTTTTTCATTATTTAAAAAATCAAATAATAAAAAACTTCACATTTTACATCATACTACATCATAAATCTTAGGAATTCTTCCCTAGGGACATATTAGAATCATTTATATGGGTCAAAAGGGGTCATAGCATGACCTATGACCCCTTTCGACACATTCCATGATGACATATGTCCATAGGGGTCCTAAAATCCCTAGGGACAAGGGGGTCGCAGGATGACCTCTGACCCCTTTCGACACAATCTATGACAACATATGTCCCTAGGGGTCCTAGGACCCTTAGGGACATATTAGAATCATTTATATGGGTTGAAGAGAGTCATAGGACAACCTATGACCCCTTTAAACACATTTCATGACTACATATGTCCTTAGAGATCCTACGACCCCTAGGGACATATTAGAATCATTTATATGGTTCGAAGGCAGTCATAGGATGACCTATGACCCCTTTCGACACATTCCATGACAATATATGTCGCTAGGGGTCCTAGGACCCCTAGGGACATATTAGATTCATTTTTATATGTTGAAGGGGGTCATAGGGTGACTCATGACTCCTTTCGACACATTCCCTGATGACATATGTCCATAGGGGTTCGAGGACCCCTAGGGACATATTAGAATCATTATATAGGTTGAAGGGGGTCACAAGATGACCTATGATCCATTTCAATACATTCCATGATGACATCTGTCCCTAGGAAGGCATTTTAGAATCATTTATATTGGTCAAAGGGGGTCACAGGATGACCTATGACCCCTTTCGGCACATTCCATGACAACATATGACAACATATTAGAATTGTTTATAAGGGTCGAAGGGGGTCATAGGATGACCTATGACTCATTTCAGCACATTCCATGATGACATATATCCATATGGGTCCTAAGACCCCTAGGGATATATTAGAAATATTTATATGGGTCGAAGCAGGTCAAAGGATGACCTATGACCACTTTCGACAAATTCCATAATGACATATGCCTATAGGGGTCCTAGGACTCTTAGGGACATATTATAACTTTTTATATGGGTCGAAAGGGGTCATAGGTCTCGACACATTCCATGATGACATATGTCCCTATAGGTCCTAAGACCCCTAAAGACGTATTAGAATCATTTATATGGGTCAAAGGGGGTCATAAGGTGACCTATGACCCCTTTGGACATATTCCATGATGAAACATGTCCATAGGGGTCCTAGGACCCCTAGGGACATATTAGAAACATTTGTATGGTTTGAAGGGGGTCACAGGGTGACCTATGACCCCTTTTGACACATTCTATGACAACATATGTCCCTAGGGGTCCTAATACCCCTAGGGACATATTATTTTTATTTATATAGGTCGAAAGAGGCCATAGGATGACCTATGACCACTCTCGACACATTCCATGATGGCATATGTCTTAAGGGGTCCTAAGACCCCTAGAGACATATTAGAATCATTTATATGGGTTGACAGGGGTCACAGGATGACCTATGACTCCTTTTCACACATTCCATGAGGACATATGTCCATAAGGGTCCTAGGATCCTTAGGGACATATTAGAATCATATATATTGGTCGAATGGGGTCACATGATGACTTATAAACTCTTTCGACACATTCTATGATGATATCTATACCTAGGGGTCCTAGGACCCCTAAAGACATATTGAAATCATTTATATGCATTGAAGGGAGTCACAAGATGACCTATGAAGCCTTTCGAAACATTCAATGATCACATATGTCCTGGGGGGTCCTAAGACCACAAGGGACATATTAGAATTATTTATATGGGTCGAAGGGGGCCATAAGATGACCTATGACCCCTTTCAACACATTCCATGATGACATATATCACTATGGGTCCTAGGACCCATAGGTACTTCTTAAAATCTTTTATATGGGTCGAAGGGGGTCATAGGATGACCTATGACCCCTTTCAACACATTTCATGATGACATATGTCCCTAGCAGTCCAAAGACCCCTAGAGACATATTAGAATCATTTATATGGGTCGAAGGGGGTCACTGGATGACCTATGACCCTTTTTGACACATTCCACGACAACATATGTCCCTAGGGGTCCTAGGAGCCCTAGGGACATATTAGAATCTCTTATATGGGTTGAAGGGGGTCATGGGATGACCTATGACCCCTTTTGACACATTCCATGATGACATATGTCCCTAGGGGTCCTAGGACCCTTAGGGAAATATTAAAAACATTTATATAGGTCGCAGGGGTCATAGGATAACTTATGAGCCCTTTCGACACATTCCATGACAACATTTGTCCATAGGGGCCCTAGTACCCTTAGGGACATATTAGAATCATTTATATGGGTTGAAAGGGGTCACAAGATGACCTATGACCCCTTTCCACATATTGCATGACGACATATGTCTCTATGGGTCCTAAAATCTCTAGGGACATATTATAATTGTTTATATGGGTCAAAAGTGGTCATAGGATGACCTATACCCCCTTTCAACATATTTCATGATGACATATGTCCCTAGGGGTCCTAGGATCCCTAAAGACATAATAAAATTATTTATATGGGTCAAAGGGGGTCATAGGATGACCTATGATGCCTTTTGACACATTCCATGATGACATATTTTCTTTGGGGTCTTATTACCCCTAGGGACATATTAGAATCATTTATATGGCTCCTACAAGCCTGAGGGACATATTAGAATTATTTATATGGGTTGAAAGGGGTCATAGAATGACCTATGACCCCTTTTGACACATTTCATGACAACATATGTCCCTACGACTCTTAGGGATATATTAGAATTGTTTATATGGGTCGAAGAGGGTCATACAATGAGCTATGAACCTTTTCGACACATCTAATGATGACATATGTCCATAGGGGTCCTAGGACCCCTAGAGACATATTAGAATCATTTATATAGGGCGAAGGGGGTCACAGGATGACCTCTTACCTATTTCAACACATTCCATGATGACATATGTCTCTAGGGTTTCTAGGACCCCTAGGGACATATTAGAATCATTTGTATGTGTGGAAGGGGGTCATATGATGACCTATGACCCCTTTTGACACATTCCATGATGACATATGTCCCTACGGGTCCTACAAAACCTATTGACATATTATAATCATTTATATGGTTTGAAGGGGGTTATAGTATGACCTATGACCCCTTTTGACACATTCTATGACTACATATGTCGCTAGGGGTCCTAGGACTCTTAGGGACATATTAGATTCATTTTTATTGATTGAAGGGGTTCATAGGATGACCTGTGACTCCTTTCGACACATTCCATGATGACATATGTCCATAAGGGTCCTAGGAACCCTAAGAATATAGTATAATCATTTATATGGGTTGAAGGGGGTCACAAGATGACCTATGACCCCTTTCGACACATTATATGATGACATATGTCCCTAGGGGTTCTAGAACCCCTAGGGACATATTATAATAATTTATATGTGTCAAAGGGGGTCATAGGATGACCTATGACCCCTTTCAACACATTCCATGATGACATATGTCCCTAGGGGTCTTAGGAACCCTAGGGACATATTAAAATCATTTATATGGGTTGAAGGGGGTCACACGATGGCCTATGATCCCTTTAAACACATTCCATGATAATGTCTATCTCTAGGGGTCCTAGGAACCCTAGGGAGATAGTAGAATTATTAATATGGGTCAAAGGGGGTCATAGGATGACTTATAACCCCTTTCGACACATTCCATGATGACATATGTCTCTAGGGGTCCTAGGACCCCTAGGGACATATTAGAATCATTTATATGGGTTGAAGGGGGATATAGGATGACTTCTGAACCTTTTTGACACATTCTATGATGAAATATGTCCATATGTGTCCTAGCACCCCTAGGAACATATTAGCATAGTTTATAAGGGTCGAAGGGGGTCATAGGATGACCTATGACCCTTTTCAACATATTCAATGACAACATATGTCCCTAGGGATCCTAATACCCCTAGGTATATATTATTTTCATTTATATGAGTCAAAAGGGGTCATAGGATGACCTATCACCCCTTTTGACACATTCCATGATGACATATATCTCTAGGGGTCCTAAGACTCCTACGAACATATCAGAATTGTTTATATGGGTTGAAGGGGGTTATAAGATGACCTATGATTCTTTTTGACACATTCCATGATGACATATGTCCATAGGGGTCCTAAGACCACTAGGGACATATTAGAATAATTTATATGGGTCAAAGGGGGTCACAGGATGACCTATGAACCTTTTCAACACATTCTATTATAACATTTATCGCTAGGGGTCCTAAGATGCCTAGAGACATATTAGAATCATTTATATAGGTTGAAGGGGGTCACAAGATCATGTATGACCCCTTTCGACACATTCCATGATGACATATATCACTATGGGTCCTAGGACCCCTAGGTACATATTAAAATTATTTATATGGGTTTAAGGTGGTCACAAGATGACCTATTAGCCCTTTCGACACATTCCATGCTGACATATGTCTCTAGGGGTCCTAGGACCCCTAGGGACATATTAGAATCTTTTATATCGGTCAAAGGGGGTCATAGGATGACCTATGACCTCTTTTGATGCATTCCATGATGACATATGTCCCTAGGGGTCCTTGGACCCCTAGGGATATTAGAATCATTTATATAGATTGAAGGGGGTTATAAGATGACCTATGACCCCTTTCGGCACAAGACATACGACATATGTCCATAGGGGTCCTAGCACCCCTATGGACATATTAGAAACATTTATATGGGTCGAAGGTGGTCATAGGATGCCCTATTACCCCTTTCAACACATTCTATGACAACATATGTCCATAGAGGTCCTAGGAACTCTAGGGACATGTTATAATCATTTATATGGGTTGAAGTGGGTCACACGATGACCTATGACTCATTTCAACACATTCCATGACAACATATGTCTCTAGGGGTCATAGAATCCCTAGGGACATATTATAATTTTTTATATGGGTCGAAAGGAGTCATAGGATGACCTATGACCCCTTTCAATGTATTCCAGTCATATGTCTCTAGAGGTCCTACGATCCCTAAAGACATATTAGAATCATTTATGTGTCGAAGGGGGTCATAGGATGACCTATGACTCCTTTTGATACATTTCATGATGACATATGTCCCTAGAGGTACTACGACCCCTAGCGATATATTAGAATCATTTATATGGGTCCTACGAGCCCTAAGGACATATTAAAATTGTTTATATGGGTCGAAGGTAGTCATAGAATGAACTATGGCCCCTTTCGACACATTCCATGATAACATAATCATTTATATGGGTTGAGGGGGGTCATAGCATGACCTGTGACCCCTTTCGACACATTCAATGATGACATATCTCCATAGGGGTCCTAGGACCCCTAGGGACATATTATAATTGTTTATGTGAGTTGAAGGGGATCGAAGGATGACCTCAAACCCTTTTTGACACATTCTATGATGAAATATGTCCCTAGGGGTCCTAGGACCCCTAGGGACATATTATAATTATTTATTTGTGTTGAAGGAGGTCATTGGGTGACCTATGACCCCTTTCAACACATTCCATGATAACATATCTCCCTAAGGGTTTTACGACCCCTAGGGACATATTAGAATCATTTATATGGTTCGAATCCTATGACCCCTTTCGACACATTCCATGACAACATATGTTGTTAGGGGTCCTAGGACCCCTGGCGACATATTAGATTCATTTTTATTGGTTGAAGGGGGTCACGGGATGACCTATGACTCCTTTTGACACATTCGATGATGACATATGTCCATAGGGGTCTTAGTACCCCTAGGGACATATTAGAATAGTTTATAAAGGTCGAAGGGGTTCACAAGATGAACTATGACCTAGTTTGATACATTCCATGATGACATATGTCCCTAAGGGTACTAAGACCCCTAGGGACATATTAGAATTGTTTATATGGGTCAAAGGGGGTCACAGGATGACCTATGACCGCTTTCAGCACATTCCATGACAACGTATGAAAACATATTAAAATTTTTTATATGGGTCAAAGGGGTTTGTAGGTTGACCTATGACCCCTTTTAGCACATTTTATGATGACATATGTCCATATGGGTCTTAGGACTTTTAGGGACATATTAGAATCATTTATATGGGTGAAAGGCGGTCAAAAGATGACCTATGACCACTTTTGACAAATTTCATAATGACATATGTCTGTAGGGGTTCTAGGACTCTTGGGAGCATATTATAATTGTTTATATCGATTGAAAGGGGTCATAGGTCTCAACACATTCTATGATGCCATATGTCCATATGGGTCCTAGGACCTCTAGGGACATATTAGAATCATTTATATGAGTCGAAAGGGGTCATAGGGTGACCTATGAATGCTTTGGACAATGCCATGATGACATATGTCCATAAAGGACCTAGAACCCCTAGGGACATATTAGAATCATTTTTATAGTTTGAAGGGGGTCACAGGGTGACCTATAACCCCTTTTGACACATTCCATGACAACATATGTCCCTAGAGGTACTAATACCCCTAGGGACATATTATTTTCATTTATATAGGTCGAAAGGGGCCATAGGATGACCTATGACCACTTTTGACACATTTCATAATGACATATGTCTTAAGGGGTCCTAGGACCCCTAAGGACATATTAGAATCATTTATATGGGTTGACTGGGGTCATAGGATGATCTATGACTCCTTTCGACACATTCCATGATGACATATGTCCATAGGGGTCCTAAGACCCCTAGGGACATATTAGAATCATTTATATAGGTCGAATGGGGTCACATGATGACCTATGAACCCTTTCGACACATTTCATGATGACATCTATCTCTAGGGGTCCTAAGACCCCTATAGACATATTAGAATTGTTTATATGAGTTGAAGAGGGTTAGAAGTTGACCTATGACCCCTTTCAACATATTCCATGATGACATATGTCCCTAGGGTTCCTAGGACACCTAGGGACATATTAGAATCATTTATATGGGTCGAAGGGGGCCACAGGATGACCTATGACCCCTTTCGACACATTCCATGTTGACATATATCACTAGGGATCTTAGGACACATAGATACATCTTAAAATCATTTATATGGGTCGAAGGGGGTCACAATATAATTTATGACCCCTTTTAACACATTCCATGATGACATATGTCTCTAGGGGTCCTAAGACCCCTGAGACATATTATAATCATTTATATTGGTTGAAGGCAGTCACATGATGACCTATGACACCTTTCGACACATTCCATGTCAACATAAGTCCCTAGGGGTCCTAAGATCCCTAGGGAAATATTATAATTTTTTATATGGGTTGAAGGGGGTCACGGGATGACCGATGACCCCTTTCGACACATTCCATGAGGACATATTAGAAACATTTATATGGGTCGTAGGGGGTCATAGGATAACCTATGACCCCTTTCGACACATTCTATGACAACATATGTCCATAGAGGTCGTAGGACCCCTAGAGACATATTAGAATTATTTATATGAGTTGAAGGGGGTCACTAGATGACCTATGACCCCTTTCAACACATTCCATGACGACATGTATCTAGGGGTCCTAGGATCTCTAGGGACATATTATAATTGTTTATATGAGTCAAAAGTGGTCATAGAATGACCTATGACCCATTTTGACATATTCCATGATGACATATGTCCCTAGAGGTCCTAGGATCCCTAAGGACATATGAGAATCATTTATATGGATCGAAGGGGGTCATAAGATGACCTATGATTCCTTTCAACACATTCCATAATGACATATTTGCCTAGGGGTCCTACGACCCCAAAGGACATATTAAAATATTTAATATGAGTTTTATGAGCCCTAGGGACATATTATAATTATTTATATGGCCCAGAGGGGGTCATAGAATGATGTATGACCCCTTTTGACACATTCCATGACAACATATGTCCCTAGGGGTCCTAGAACCCCTAGGGACATATTAGAATTGTTTATATGGGTCGAAGGGGGTCATAGAATGACCTATGACCCTTTTCGACACATTCCATGATGACATATTTCCATAGGGGTTCTAGGACCCCTAGGGACATATTAGAATCATTTATATGCATTGAAGGGGTCACATGATGACCTTTGACCCCTTTCAACACATTTCATGATGACATATGTCCCTAGGGGTCCTAGGACCCCTAGCAACATGTTAGAATTGTTTATATGGGTTGAAGTGGGTCATAGGATGACCTCTAACCCCTTTCGACACATTTCATAATGACATTTGTTCGCAGGGGTCCTACAACCCCTAGGGACATATTAGAATCATTTATATGGTTCAAAGGGTGTCATAGGATGACCTATGACCCCTTTCGACACATTCCATGACAACATATGTCACTAGGGGTCCTAGGACCCCTAGGGACATATTAGATTCATTTTTATTGATCGAAGGGGGTCATATGATGACTTATTACTCCTTTCAACACAATCCTTGATGACATATGTGCATAGGGGTCTTAGGACCCCTAGGTACATATTTGAATTGTTTATATGGGTCAAAGGGGGTCACAGGATGACCTATGACCACTTTCAATACATTCCATGATGACATATGTCCCTAGGTGTCCTAGTCCCCTAGGGATATATTAGAATCATTTATATGGGTTGAAGAGGGTCATAGGATGACCTATGACCCCTTTCGGCGCATTCCATGACAACATATGACAACATATTAGAATTGTTTATATGATTCAAAGGGGGTCATAGGATGACCTATGACCCCTTTCGGCACATTCCATGATGACATATGTCCATAGGGGTCCTAGGACCCCTAGGGACATATTAGAATTATTTATATGGGTTGAAGGAGGTCACAAGATGACCTATGACCCCGTTCGACACATTCCATGATGACATATGTCTCTAGGGGTCCTAGAACTCTTAAAGACATATTATACTTATTTATATTGGTCGAAAGGGGTCATAGGTCTCAACACATTCCATGATGACATATGTCCCTATGGGTCCTAGGACCCCTAAAGACATATTAGAATCATTTATGTGGGTCAAGGGGGTCATAGGGTGACCTATGACCCCTTTTGACACATTTCATGATGACATATGTCCATAGGGGTCCTAGGAACCCTAGGGACATATTAGAATTATTTATATGGGTTGAAGGGGGTCATAGGATGCCCTATGTCCCCTTTCAACACATTCTATGAGGATATATGTCCATAGGGATCATAGGACCCCTAGGGACATATTAGAATTATTTATATGGGTTGAAGGGGGTCATAGGATGCCCTATGTCCCCTTTCAACACATTCTATGAGGATATATGTCCATAGGGATCATAGGACCCCTAGGGACATTTTTGAATTGTTTATATGTGTCAAAGGGGGTCACAGGATGATCTATGACCCCTTTCGACACTTTGTATTGCAATAAATTTCCCTAGGGGTCCTACAACCCTAAGGGACATATTATAATTATTTATATGGGTTGACCCAACACATTCAATGATAACATATTTCTCTAGGGGTCCTATGACCCCTAGGGACATATTACAATCATTTATATGGGTCAAAGGGGTTCATAAGATGATCTATAACCCCTTTTGACACATTCTATGATGACATTTATCTCTAGGGGTCGAAGGACCCTTAGGGACATATTATAATCATTTATATGGGTGCATAGGGGCCATAGGATGACCTATGAACCCTTTTGACACATTCCATGATGACATATGTCTCTCGGGGTCCTAAGACGTTTAGGGACATATTAGAATCATTTATATGGGTTGAAAGGGGTCATAGGATGACCTATGACCCCTTTTGATATGTTCCATGACAATGTATATCCCTAGGACCCCTAGGAACCCTAGGGATCCATTGGGAATGTGTCAAAAGGGGTCTGAGATGATGCATTTTATGAGAATGTTATATTTAATAATTATATAATATTATGTATTTTAATATTATAATAATATATTATTAGATTATATAACAATAATAATCATATATGTTACTAGGTTATAGATTTAATAATAATAATAACCATATATAATAATTTAGTCATACAATATTACTCTATATATTTAATAATAATTATTATAATAATATATAATAATAATATCAATGTCCACACTTTTTTGAAATAAATTTCCCTCTAAAACAGTCTAAAGTTTCCCTCTTAAATTTATTTTCTCTCAAATTTCCCTCCCTCCAAATTTAAAATTGAAAAAAATCTCCCCTCTCAAATTTCTCTCCAAATTGGTGTTGAAAATTCCTAGTAGTGATATGATATCTAATTAGGCTTGGTATTTACCAAGCCTATTTGATCAAACCAAAAAATGTGTTTGAGAAGGGTTTCACTGACACTCAGACTTTGGGTAGCCATCTGACAATGTTATTTTCATTGAAATTGAATGAAACAAAAAATAATTTTTTTTATATCACTCTCGAGATTCCATTGATATAATTGCTATCAAATTCTGAGTTTGATATGTATTTATTAGTTAATTTTCAATGAAGATTATTGTAAAGTGTTGATTTACATACTGATTGAAAAATAGCTATAACTTTCAAATGACATAACATTTTTTAAATCCAAAAGTTTCATCACATTCTATGCTTCACCTAGTATAAAAAAAAATAAATTAAAAAATAAATTTGATAAAATTTTCTATTAGTTAAGGTGGTCAGACACGAGAGTTTTTTTTTCTGAAAAAGTTTTAGTAGAAAATTCATATTTAATTATTTATTTGGAATAAAAATACCCAAAAATATGCGTCACATCTAGGGATGAATCTACTTTTTATATTTATAATTATATTTTAAAAATATTATCATTTGATTTTGATTAAGGTGGTCAAACATACACCTACTTTTTTTTTCACCCTAAAATTTTCTTACTACTACATTAAAATCCAAACTTTTGACCAATCAATTATTTTTTCTCTAGATAAGGCTTAGTAGTTTAGAAACTAAATTCAATTTTCTATAGGCTATTTTCTTACAACTTTTTGATATAAAGTCCATAACCACTTTATAATTATTTGTCGAGTTGACATAACCCTTATTTGCTAGTTTTTCACTGCCACTTAAGGCCATAGTTTGGTTGACCATGATCCTACACATACCCTTTTATTTGAAGGTGAAATATTTATTAAATAGAGATTCTTGATGTGATATTTTAATCTAGTTATTACATGACATCAATGTGATTATATATATATATATATATATATATATATATATTGAGATTATAAAATACTTAATAGATAATTAATTTGTTTGATGTGTCTAGAGATGGTCTATAGTCTTAGAGTTCTCTTTTGAGTGCATGGAGGCTTTTTATTTTCCATAGTAGCTCATTGATATATTTTGACGACTTTGAGTGTAGATTGGGGTGAGTTTAAGGTCAATTCTAATTCAATATTAGTTGAGAGAATATTCAAGTTAACTAAAATGATCTATTGATAGAACAAAAAATCCATCAATAAATAATAGAAGTTATAAAAAAACTTAAACAATGTATTAATATGATTAAAAAATCTTGATGGTTCATTTAGTCATTCATTTGGATGACTAATTGTTTAGTCATTTATTTGATCATTTATTTAGTCACTTATCTTTGGCTAAACATTTTAGTCTCTTAGTCATTTATTTTCCAAAAATCTACTAGTGGTTCTTCTCAATCTGTTCAATTTCTTCATTCATTTCTTGAATCAATCTTCATTATCCAACGTATCCTTCACTACTTTGGGCTCAAATTCACAAAGTAAGAATGTATCATCTTTGAGTCTTTTTCTTTTCATAACACTTGATTTAACATCACCAATTATGCATTTAGGTTTGTGTTGTCTTCTTAATAACTTGGCTAGCACAAATGGTTCCTTTCTTTGTTCTTCAATAGGTTCATCATGTTCAAGGCACAAATTTTGCATGCTTGAAATTTTCTCTCTGATGGTTGATATTTCATGTCTATGACTTGGCATCTTCAGCCTATTGCTTGGCATCCATTGTCTGATTCTTGAGAACTTGTCATTGCACCTCGACATTCCTTGTTTGCTAGGGAATTACATCCTTATTTTATTATTTAGTAGGATTTCTTGGAAAATCATCATCAACATAGATGAATTCACTTTAATCTTAAGGTTCTTCCTTACATGTAAAATCATTTCTTTTCACAAACTCATCAAATTTCACATTTGCACTTTCCACAACTCTGTTAGTGTTAGAGTTCAAACACTTAAAAAAATACTCTTAGTGGAATATCCTAGGAATATACCTTTGGAACATTTCTCTTTGCATCAAATTTTCCATTCCTACTATCTTTGAATATATAACATTTACTTCCAATGATTTTGAAATATTTCACATCAGGAGCATATCCATACCATAGTTCAAAAGGTGTAGCATTTGTACCTTTCTTGACTTGTACTCTTTTTATGGTATAGAAAATCATACTAAATATTTCTCTCTAATTCTTATGTGATACATTCTTCTCCATCATCAATTCTCTTGCACAATCCATTATTAATTTGTTCCTTCCTTTAATTGTCACATTGTAAGGAGGGGTCCTTGGTGCTAACATTTATCTTTTAATTCCTCTATCATTGCAAAATGTACTAAACTAATTGGAAATGAATAGGTCCACATAGGTCAGTATGAACCAATTCCAAAATATTACTAAATTTGTATGCTTTTCTCTTGAAACTATATTTTGTCACTTTTTCCAATTGGCATTGTTTACACATAGCATTGTCAAGTTTCTTTAGTTTAGGCAACCCTCTTACTTTCTTCAATTTACTAATGTTCACCAAATTGTCAAAGTTTACATGACATAACATTTTGTGCCATAAACAAACATCTTCCTTTTGTGGAAAATAAAGTTGTTTCACTAGATATATCTAGATAGAACATGATACACCTTGTAAAGTCAAAGTGTTACCTTGAGTTCATCTCAATTCTTTTATTGTAGAAACTATAATAGCATATATAGGAATTAGAGTCCTCAATAGCTTACTTATCACTATTTCATATCTAATTTCTCCATTTATAGCTTGAATATCATTGACAACTTCTTTGACTCTTGCAATATCGTACTATGTTCTCACCTTTCATCATTCTCATTTTATCATTTATTTACCTCTAAGGCTCTTTGATTTGGCTTTGAAGACATTATCATTTCCTCCATCTATGGTCTTCATTTTATCCCACATCTTCTTTGCACTCTCACATTCTTTTATAACATCAAACTTGGCATAGCTTAGTATTGAGCCAATCTTTAATAATGCCTAATTGTGTTCTTTCTTTTGCTTTAATTGTTCATTTCTCAGAGAAGCAATCGATATTTTCACATGCCCATTATCCACAGAGTTTATAGAAGCATCAATGATACTGGATATATGTAGCCTCATCAAATTTTTCCATGCAAGAAAGTTCTGCTTGTTTACCTTTGATAAATCTCTTTTGTTAGTCATGATATTTAGCTTTAAGTACCTTCAAACTTTTCTTATAAGAACTAAGTTATGATACCAATTATAATAAACATTTAGAATAACTAAGGTGGGAGAGCGTGCGCATGGGGGGGGGGGGGGGGGGGGGTTGGGGGCAGGGGTGGGGGGGGCGGGGGTGAATCAATTACTCAAGGTCCATAAGTACTATTTGAACAAACAAAAATTATACATACACTATTCTTCTTATCCTGTTATTGATGTAAATAATTATTCATTATTTACACTTTACTTAAGTTTACTTAGTTCAATGCATTATTTTATTATTTATTAGTTTGACACTTAAGATTTTGCATACTTTTGTGAGTTGTCTACAACACTGGAGTTTACTTCATTAAATGAGTTGTCATGTAGAAAACAAAGTTATTTGCACTCCTATTTTAGCACATGGTGTCTACAACATTATTTTGCATGCTACAACTTTGTAGGCTTATCCTCTCATCATCAAACTTACTCTTATGCTTATTGGAGGATAGTCTACTCCTAGTGGACATGTGCCTTGTTGTAAGACTTATCAGTGTGTTCACTCCTAGGCATTCTAGAGGCCTTTATATTTAGGCGCTCCTAGTGTGTATGTACTAAACATTGAATGGCACTAAATGGGGGTGGGGAATGGGGGGGTGAATCAGTTACTCAAGGTCCACAAGTACCATTTGAACAAACAATTTGAACAAACAAACATTAAACATCCACTATTCTTCTTATCTATTGGTGTAAATAAGTATTCATTATTTACACTTTAATTAAGTTTACTTAGGTCAATACATTATTTTATTATTTATCAGTTTGACACTTAGGAGTTTGCATACTTTTATGAGTTGTCATGTTGACAACACAGGAGTAACTAACTATAATTCAACACACTACAACACTGGAGTTTGCTTCATTAACTGAGTTCTCATGTAGACAACAAAGTTATTGGCACTCCTATTTTAGAACATGGTGTCTACAACATTATTTTGTGTGCTACACCTTTGTAGTCTTATTCTCTCATCATCACACTTACTCCTATGCTTAATGGAGAATAGTCTACTCCTAGTGGACATGTGCCTTTCCATAAGACTTATTAGTGTGTTGACTCCTAAGCATTCTAGAAGCATTCCAAAGGCCTTTATATTCAAGCACTCCTAGTGTGTATATACTGAACATTGAATGACACTAAATGAGGGTCAGGGTGGTGGGGTGAATTAGTTACTCAAGGTCCATAAGTAGCATTTGAACAAACAAACATTAAACATCGACTATTCTTCTTATCCTGCTATTAGTGTAAATAAGTATTCACTATTTACACTTTACTTAAGTTTACTTAGGTCAATGCATTATTTTATTATTTATTAGTTTGACACTTAAGAGTTTGCATACTTTTATGAGTTGTCATGTTGAAAATACAAGAGTAAGAAACTATAATTCAACACATGGTGTCTACAACACTAGAGTTTGCTTCATTAACTAAGTTGTCATGTAGACAACAAAGTTATTCACACTCCTATTTTAGCACATGGTGTTTACAAAATTATTTTGTGTGCTACAACTTTGTAGGCTTATCCTCTCATCAAATCACTTACTCCTATGCTTAATGGAGGATAGTCTACTCCTAGTCTACATGTGCCTTGCTGTAAGACTTATCAGTGCATTGACTCCTAAGCATTCTAGAAGCATTCTAGAGGCCTTTATATGCAAGCACTCCTAGTGTGTATGTACTAAATATTGAATGACACTAAATGGTGGTGGGGGGTGAATCTAGTTACTTAAGGTCCATAAGTACCATTTGAATAAACAAATTGAATAGACAAACATTAAACATCCACTATTCTTCTTATCCTGCTATTGGTGTAAATAAGTATTCATTATTTACACTTTACTTAAGTTTATTTAGTCAATACATTATTTTTATTATTTATTAGTTTGACACTTAGGAGTTTTCATACTTTTATGAGTTATCATGTTGACAATACAAGAGTAAGCAACTATAATTCAGCACATGGTTTCTACAACACTAGAGTTTGCTTCATTAACTAAGTTGTCATGTAGACAACAAAGTTATTCACACTCCTATTTTGGCACATGGTGTCTACAATATTATTTTGCATGCTACACCTTTGTAGGCTTATCCTCTCATCATTACACTTACTCTTGTGTTTAATGGAGGATAGTCTACTCCTAGTTGACATGTGCCTTGTTGTAAGACTTATCAATGTGTTGACTCCTAAGCATTCTAGAAGAATTCCAGAGGCCTTTATGTTTAGGCACTCCTATTGTGTATGTACTAAACATTGAATGATACTAAATAAATTTTGGATATTATTATTCTGATCATACCTTATTGGTCTATTCTTGTGCTTATGGTTGAGTTCCTTGATCTTGGGTAATTTTTCCCCAAGGCAAGTTCTTACATGGTATCAGAGCCATAGGACCATCATTATAGCCACTGGAGACCGATCTTTCTTAACCTCTCTTAGAACACCTTGACTTAGATCTATAGTATCCATAGATATTGGGAGTGTTTAGAGCCAAAGCGGACCTCACCATTACATTCGAAGTGTCAATTTGGTGAAATTTGACTATAATTTTGCCTATATTCGGCCATAATCAAATTTGAGGCAATTTTTTATTGCAAACTAAAACCTAAAGGTTCAATTTGCAAAATTGCTATGATCATTTCAGATCTTTAATTTAAATTTCAATTTTTCATATTTTGGCATTTGCATCCCTGCTATATTTTTTGGATCTCTGTATTTTGTCTGGAACTTTTTTTGGCCATTAGGCCAGTTGGAGAGATTTTTTGCAAGTGAAGATTGGAGCTTGTTAGTGCCAATCAAATATTGGCATTATATTTAGGTCAAAAAACCCCCAAATCAACTTTTGTTTCACCAAAATTGGACATCTAAGGTGAAATCTAGAGTCAACTAAGTTTTGGGCACATGACGACAGCGATTTAGAAAAATAATTGCAAAGGTGATTTTCAAATAGTGATATCTCCCTCATATGAACTCCTTTTTGTGAGTAATATTTTTTGTATTGGGGTAGAATTTCATGATCTACACATTGGTGCAAGATGTTTGATATCTCTATTCTTGAATATTTCTACAAGTTGCAAATCTTAATTTTTGCAACTTCAAATGCTTAATACTGGCTCATCTAGACACATAATCAAGTTTTCTTTTTTTTGAAAGTGCTTAATTTTTTTTCTACTTTCCAAATCTACAATCAGACTATAGGTTGGTGTGGAAAGAAATATCACTTTTAGAAATAGGTCCTTTCTTTGCATTGTATTGTTTCAAAATTGTTGTACATTGTAAAGTTCTAGATTTGAACTCTAAGAGGAGTTTGTAAATAGAAAATCAGAAGTCCACTAAGGTCAAAATTAACAAAGTGGCCTTTTATACATGCACTATCTATAAAGCACCAAATCATACATTAGGGGGTTTGATTGATTTTTTGCATTTTGGGGCATTCATTGATTAGTACATCATGGATGAGGAAGATTTAATTACCTTGACAACACAAAACTATAAGCAATGGAATCCATTGGTTCTCACTTATCTTAGTCAACATAATGCATTGCCATATGTGAAATGAATTTCATACAATGGTGAAACTAGTTCCATCATTTTTCATGCCCTCTTTCTACATATGGATATGGAGGTTATAGATTCACTTGATGACATGAAGTCAACTAATTTATATGATATTTGGATCTATCTTTGGGAGATGTATGTAGATCCACAAATTCTTCCATTCCCAAAAGATCTTTTACCTGGAGCTATAGCTACATTCTCTCCAGATGAGATCACACCTCCTGATGCTCTAGTTGCTACTACTGATCTAGTTCAAGATACAAATGCTTCTGATTCAATGCAATAGGAAACACTATGTCTTCCTACTTCAACCTCATGGGATGACTTCCTTCAAGATATTGAAGGTTTTTTCATGGAGTCATACCTTGAAGATGTGGGAAACATCATTGATGATATTCGTCTTCTCTTTGTTGAGAAAAATACTTCATCCATTTCCATAGTGATAGGTTCATGTACTTTAGCACAATAGGGTATACCTTGTCTTCTAGCTCTAGCATCAGTGGATGAATTCTTGACAAACATTGAAGGTTTGTTCATGAAGTCTCACATAGCAAATTTGGGAGACATCTTTGATGATCTACATCTTCTCTTTGATGAAGTAGAATCTTATTTAGTTGTCATGAGGGCTCACTTTGACCCTCCTATCCATTCTCTACATGATTAGTCTTCACATGTTGATGTGATTGTGGATCCTTATGTATGATAGTTGCAGGAGATCTCTTTATCATTTGAGAAGACAATTTTCTCTTTGGGACATGTTCCACATCCATCCTTGCTAGAACTGTACTCATTCTTTTAAGTAGTGTTGGAAGGAGTGACTATCAACATCAACACAAGGATATTTGAATAGGTTTCTAAGATCCCATTCATCATTAGGATTCATTCTACACATAGGGAAAGAATCTCACCTATACCTCTGTCATTGTTTCTTCCAAAGAGGAGGAACATTATTCAGCACTCATAGATCAACTTCTATATTGGAGTAGCTATCACTGATTGGAACTCTACATTTGGAGGGGGGGCAGAGGGTGACTACCTTGTCTCTTTCTTCTTCTCTTTTATGGGGGGGACTTTATGGGGTTTTATCCTTCTAATTCTCATTTGTATATACTTGATGTATGTCGTAATGGGGGGGTCTTGATTACTCCATCCGCACATTCATCTTTTTTTTCATCTCTTTTTTTGGGGGAGGGTTTTTCTAATAATATTTTTCCTCTTTCTCTGCTTTATGAGAGATTTCATTGCATTTTGTACAATGGGTACCTAACATGGCATAGTAGCTAGGACCCATTATGCATATTCATCCTAGCTTTTGTAAGCTTAAGTGCATTCCCCTAAGTTTCACTTGAGGGGGAGAGTGTTGGTGTAAATAAGTATTCACTATTTAGGGTATGTGTAGGATCATGGTCAACCAAACTATGGCCTTAAGTGGCAGTGAAAAATTAGCAAATTAGGGTTATGTCAACTTGACACATAATTTTAAAGTGGTTCTAGAATTTATATAAAAAAGTTGTAAGAAAATAATTTGTAGGAAATTGAATTTAGTTTCCAAACTACTAGGCCTTATCTAGAGAAAAAAATAATTGATTGGTCAAAAGTTTGGATTTTAATTTAGTACTATGAAAATTTCAGTGCAAAAATAAAAAGTAGGTGTATGTTTGACCACCTTAATCAAAATCAAATGATAATATTTTTAAATATAATTAGAGATATAAAAAGTAGACTCATGCTAGATGTGATGCATATTTTTGGGTATTTTTATTCCAAATAAATAATTATATATGAATTTTCTACTAAAACATTTTCGAAAAAAAATCTTATTTCAGACCACCTTAACTAATAACAAACTTTACCAAATTTAATTTTTATTTATTTTTCTTATACTAGGCGAAGCATAGAATGTGATGCAACTTTTGGATTTAAAAAATGTTATATCGTTTGAAAGTTATAGCTATTTTTCAATTAGTATATCAATCAACACTTTACAATCATCTTCATTGAAAATTAACAAATAAATACTTATCAACCTCAGAATTTGATAGCAATTATATCGATGGAATCTCAATAGTGTTCTAAAAAAACTATTTTTGTTTCATTCAATCTTCATGAAAATAACATTGTCAGATGGCTACTCAAAGTCTAAGTGTTAGTGAAACCCTTCTCAAACACGTTTTTTGGGTTGATTAAATAGGCAAACTTTAAGAGGAAAACTTTAGAGTGTTTTAGAGGGAAATTTATTTGGGGGAAGTGTGGACATTGCTATTATTATTATTAACTATTATTATTATTATATATGATTATAATTATAATTATATTATATTTATATGTATGATTATTATTATTAAATATAATATAGTTATAAATATAATAATAATAATTATAACTAAATATAATATAGTAATATATATGATAAATATTATTATTATTAAATATATATAGTAATTTTTTTTTTAAAGGAAAAAATGGCAAGACACTATATTATACAAATAAATCTGGTTCAAAAAGGTCAACTAGGAAAGAACCAGTAAGAAAACCTAGCATCATCCCTTATATTTACATCGATCATAGTTATTGGATTTATAGTAATATTATATGACTATTATTATATATAATAATACATATGGTTATTATTATTATTAAATCTACAATCTAGTAACATATATGATTATTATTATTATATAATCTAATAATATATTATTATTGTATTAAAATATACAATCTTATATTATTATTAAATATAATATTGTCATAAAATGCATCAAAAAGGGTCATAGGTTAACCTATGACCCATTTCGACCCATTCCCAATAGGTCCCTAGGGGTCCTAGGGATATACATTGTCATGAAATGTGTCCCTAGGGGTTCTAGGACACCTACGAACATAGGCTATGATGAAATGCATGGAGAGGGGTCATAGGTCATCCTATGGCCCCTTTCAACACATATAAAAGATTATAATATGTCCTTAGGGGTCCTAGGACCCTTAGAGACAAATGTCATCATGTAATGTGTCGAAAGGGTCATAGGTCATCCTATGACCCTTTTTGACCCATATAAAAAATTATAATATGTCCCTAGGGATCCTAGGACCCCTAGAGACATATATTCTAATAAAATGTGTCGAAAGGAGTCATAGGTCATCCTATGGCCCCTTTCGACCTATATAAATGATTGTAATATGTCCCTAAGGGTCCTAGGACCCTTAGAGACATATGTCATCATAGAGAGTGTTGAAAGGGGTCATATATCATCCTATGCCCCCTTTCGACCCATATAAATTATTCTAATATGTCCCTAGGGGTCCTAGGGCCCCTAGCGACATATATTGTAATAAAATGTGTTGAAAAGGGTCATAGGTCATCCTATGGCCCTTTTTGACCCATATAAACAATTGTAATATGTCTCTAGGGGTCCTAAGACCCATAGAGTCATCATGAAATGTGTCAAAAGGTGTCATGGGTCATCTTATGGCCACTTTCAACCCATATAAACAATTCTGATATGTCCCTAGGGGTCCTAAGGCCCCTAGAGACATGTTATAATACAATGTGTCAAAAGAGGTCATAGGTCATCCTATGATCCCTTTCAACCCATATAAATAATTATCATATATCCCTAGGGGTCCTAGGACTTCTAGTGACATATGTTGTAGTAAAATGTGTCCAAAGAGGTCTTAGGTCATCCTATGGTCCCTTTCGACCCATATAAATAATTATAATATGTCCCTAGAGGTCTTAGGACCCCTTGAGATATATGTCATCATGGAATGTGTCGAAAGGGGTCATAAGTCATCCTTTGGCACCTTTCAACCCATATAAACAATTATAATATGTACCTAGGGGTCCTAGGACCCCTAGAGACATATGTCATCATGGAATGTGTCAAAAGGTGTTATAGGTCATCCTATGACCCCTTTCAACCCATATAAATGATTGTAATATGTCCCTAGGGGTCCTAGGACCCCTAGTGACATATGTCATCATGGAATGTGATGAAAGGGGTCATAGGTTATCCTATGACCCCTTTCGATCCATATAAATAATTGTAATATGTCCTTAGTGGTCTTAGTACCCCTAGAGACATATGTTGTAATAAAATGTGTCAAAGGGGATCATAGGTCATCCTATGACCCATACAAACAATTATAATGTGTCGAAAAGGGTCATAGGTCATCCTATGGCCCCTTTCCTTTCGATTCATATAAATTATTGTAATATGTCCCTAGGGGTCGTAGGACCCCTAGAGATATATGTCATCATGGAATGTGTTGGAAGTGGTCATAGAACATCTTATGGCCCCTTTTGATCCATATAAATGATTATAATATGTCTCTAGGGATCTTAGGACCCCTAGAGACATATGACATCATGGAATGTTTTGAAAGGGGTAATAGGTCATCATATGGCCCCTTTCAACCCATATAAATGATTGTAATATGTCCCTAGGGGTCCTAGGGCCTCTAGAGACATATGTTGTAATAAAATGTGTCGAAAGGGGTCATAGGTCATCCTATGACCCTTTTCTACCCATATAAACAATTATAATATGTCCTGAGGGGTCCTAGGACCCCTAGAGACATATGTTGTAATAAAATGTGTCATAAGGGGTCATAGGTCATCCTATGGCCCCTTTTGACCCATATAAATGATTGTAATATGTCCCTAGCGGTCCTAAGACCCCTAAAGACATATGTTGTCATGGAATGTATCAAAAGGGGTCATAGGTCATCCTATGGCCCCTTTCAACCCATATAAATAATTGTAATATGTCCTTAGGGGTCCTAGGACCCGTAGAGACATATGTCATCATGGAATGTGTCGAAAGGGGTCATAGGTCATCCTATGACACCTTTTGACCCATATAAATGATTGTAATATGTCCCTAGGGGTCCTAGGGCCTCTAGAGACATATGTTTTAATAAAATATGTCGAAAGGGGTCATAGGTCATCCTATCACCCCTTTCGATCCATATAAATGATTGTAATATGTCCCTACGGGTCCTAGGACCCCTAGAGACATTTGTCATCATGGAATGTGTCGAAAGGGGTCATAGTTCATCCTATGGCCCCTTTTGACCCATATAAATAATTGAAATATGTTCTTAGGGGTCTTAGGACCCCTAGAGACATGTGATCATGGAATTTGTCGAAAAGGGTCATAGGTCATCCTATGGGCCCTTTTAACCCATATAAATGATTGTAATATGTCCCTAGGGGTTGTAGGACCCATAGCGACATATGTCATCATGGAATGTGTTGAAAGGGGTCATAGGTCATCCTATGGCCCCTTTCAACTCATATAAACTATTGTAATATGTCCCTAGGGGTCTTAGGACCCCCGAAGACATATGTCATCATGAAATGTGTCGAAAGGGTTCATAGGTCATCCTATGCCCCTTTTGACCCATATAAACGATTCTAATATGTCCCTAGGGGTCCTAGGGCTTCTAGAGACATATGATGTAATAAAATTTGTCAAATGGGGTCTTAGGTCATCCTATGGCCCCTTTTGTCCCATATAAATTATTCTAATATGTCTTTAAGGGTCCTAGGACCTCTAGAGACATATGTCATCATGGAATGTGTCAAAAGGGGTCATAGTTCATCCTATGGCCCCTTTCTGCCTGTATAAATGATTATGATATGTCCCTAGGGGTCCTAGGACCCACAATGACATATGTCATCATGGAATGTGTCGAGTTGACCCATATAAATAATTTTAATATGTCCCTAGGGGTCTTAGGACCCCTGAAGACATATGTCATCATGAAATGTGTTGAAAGGGGTCATAGTTCATCCTATGCTCCTTTTGACCCATATAAACGATTCTAATATGTCCCTAGGGGTCCTAGGGCTTCTAGAGACATATGTTATAATAAAATTTGTCGAAAAGGATCTTAGGTCATCCTATGGTCCCTTTTGTGCCATATGAATAATTCTAATATGTCCTTAAGGGTCCTAAGATTTTTAGAGACATATGTCATCATGGAATGTGTCGAAAGGGGTCATAGGTCATCCTATGGACCCTTTCCACCCGTATAAATGATTATAATATCTCCCTAGGGATCTTAGGACCCCTAGAGACATATTTTGTAATAAAATGTGTTGAAAGGGGTCATACGTAATCTTGTGGCCCCTTTCAACCCATATAAATGATTCTAATAATAATAACAACAATATTATATGTTGTTATAGTAATAAATAAAATAAATATAGTAAAAATATAATAATATATTAAAAATGATAATAATATAATAAAATAATCATATATATATATATATAATATTTATAGATAATAATAATAATTATACTAACATAATATATTATTATATAGTAATAGTTAACATAGGTCATAATAATAATAATAACATATATTACGTTATTATATTTAATAATAATAATATAATATAATAATACATTATCAGGTACTACATAACTCATAACTCATATATTTTGGTAATTCATAACTCATTACTCACTAATAATGAATAGTAATTCATTTTTCTCTCCAATATTTGGGTGGCAATATCGGATATCTGATTTGAAATCAAGTATCCGATCTAAAATCGAATACTCGATTTTACTGGCATGATTTTTCCAAAATATTCCATGTGACTGTAGACCCGACAACATCATTTTTTGTGGGCCTTTTTCATAGGTTTTAGGAAAAGTCACATTTTGGGGCCCAAACAATAAAAAAAAGCTTGATAATATATCCCTAGTTGTCTGATATTGTCATTTGAATGGGGAGTAGTAGTTGTCAAAAGGCTAAATGCAAAAGAAATGTATCCAATGAAGACATTGTGGCATATAGGGAAAGGGACAAAATAGAACATGGAAGGAAAAGAAAAGGTATGTTAAATGTGAGTCAAGTTGATGATGAATTAGTTGAAGGTGAAATCATAGAGTCAGATAATGAATATATGCAGTTGGGGAATGAAAATGTACCAATTGAAAACGATAATGCCAAAATTGAAAATTTAGAGAATGAAAATTTTGAGGATGAAATGCTACCAAGTCATAATATAAATTGCATAATTGGCCATGCCAAACATGACAATGCACAAGAACCTAATGCACAGGAACCTTAGATATCTCCTAATTATAATCGACATGAACATTCTAGAATACCAAAATGGATAATTGAAATTGATGAAACAATTATTACCAATTTGGAAGGGAAAAAATTAGAAAGAACCATTTGGTTATGGGCTTCAAGACTATATAAGATGTTTTTCGGCAACAAGATAGTGGTGGAGCAATATCAGTTTTTTATGCACTTTTTAAAAATGCCAAAGATGAGACCTATGCTTTCCAAATTGAAGATTCGTGTCAATAAAAAGTTGGAAAGAAATGTCATTATTACAAAGAATTTTTAAAGTGATCTCAATAGAATTTGAAAAAATAGCAGGGAGAAGGATAAGAGATCTGCTCGAAGGATTATTACAACCTCTTTGGTAAGGTATCATTTGTGAAAGGGTAGATATATGAGACAAACTTGTAATGACTTGAACTTAAACCATACTACTTTGAGAAGAGCACTTAGTCAATGAGAAAGAATTGATGATTCTCTTCAAAATCAAATGTGGGCTTTTGGCAAGAGACTTCCACATTTTGATAAGAGGTTATCTGATAATGTGAAGGAAAAAACACAATTTTGGCACTCTAGTTCATGAGTATCACCCAATTCTAAATGTTAGGATAAACCACGGACAGAAATAAAAACTACATGCAAATATAACCAATAAAAAAAAATAATAGAACACACAGAAATGAACACAAGGCACCAAGATTTAATGTGGTTCACCCAATCCCTAGGCTACGTCCACCAAACAGCAAGCCCGATCTTATTACAATCCAGTGATTACAACCTGATTACAATCTGTAATCCCTTACAGCTCAATACTGCAGCAAGAACCAATTTCATATCACAACATTATGAAAAAACCCAACCCTAAGCCCTTTTATACAAGTATTAAACCACTTTAGGGTTATAACATGTCGGCCATATGTCGGCCATAATATGTTGGCTACTGCCCAAAAAAAAAATTTCGGGGCGATGCCCCAAACCCCACTATTTATGAAGTATGTACAGTACTTTCCTGATCAGTCACCACAATCTAACAATCTCGCACTTGGGGACTGATCAGGATCCACACTAAAGAACAATCTCCCACTTGGAGACTGATCCTGTAGCAATACCACTACCACATGGGGCTCCCACTGGATCAAACCATCCCGGACTCTATTGTTCTTTTATTCATGTTTAGTCTAAAAGACCAACCGAAGCTGAAGAGGAGTTCAGCTTCTCCCTTGTTACAACCTTTGTCAACATATCTGCTAAATTGTCATTGGTATGTATCTTCTCCAGCTTTAACTGTCCATCCTCCAAAACTAACCGAATGAAATGGTACCGCAATTGTATGTGTTTGGTCTTAGAATGTAGAGATGAATTCTTAGCAAGATGAATGGCACTCTGACTATCTGTGAAAAATAATTATCCTTCTGAGAATGTCCCAATTCTTTCAAGAAGAACTGAAGCCATATCATCTCTTTGGCTGCCTCTGTAGCAACAACATACTCTACCTCTGTAGTGGAGAGAGCATTAATCTTCTATAACCTAGAAACCCAGCTCACGGCTACCCCGCCAATAGTAAAGACATAACCTGTAGTACTCCGCCTAGTATCAATATCCCCAGCTAAATCTGAGTCAACATAGCCCTATAAATCAGTAGTAGAGCCCCCAAAGTGTAAACGCTTTTTGGATGTTCCTCTCAAATATCTGAGAATCCACTTGACAGCATTCCAATGCTCAAATCCTGGATGACTCATATACTTGCTAACGACTCCCACTGCATGTGCAATATCTAGCCTAATGCATACCATAGCATACATCAAACTTCCTACAGCTGAAGCATAGGGTACCTTGGACATCTTATCCTCCTCTTCCTGTGTCTTGGGACACATCTCCTTAGTCAATTTCAAATGACCAGGTAAAGGTGTGCTGACAGCTTTAGCATTCTCCATAGAGAAACGTTGCAACACCTTATCAACATAATCAACTTGAGATAGCATCAATATTTTGTTCTTCCTATCTCTGTAAATCTTCATACCAAGGATTTGTTTTGCTGCCCCCAAATCCTTCATAGCAAATGCATGTGCTAATTGGCATTTCATCCCCTTAATATGATCCATGTTAGACCCAGCTACAAGCATATCATCAACATATAAACATAAAATAATGTAGCTATCATCATCCAACCTCTTAAAATAAACAAAGTAATCTGAATGACACCTATTATATCCATGCTCATGCATAAAACTGTCAAATTTCAGATACCATTGCCGAGGTGCTTGCTTCAAGCCATATAAACTTTTCTTCAATTTGCACACTAAGTTCTCCTTACCTTTGACCTCAAAACCCTGTGGTTGAGCCATATATATTTCTTCATCCAAATCACCATGAAGAAAGGTTGTTTTAACATCCATCTTCTCTAAATGCAAATCTTCAGTAGCCACAAGACTTAAAACAGTACGAATAGAAGTCATTTTAACAATAGGAGAAAATATCTCATCAAAATCAATTCCCTTTTTCTGTGCAAATCCTTTTACAACTAACCTAGACTTAAATCTTTTCTTACCTCCTTCCTCTTCTTTCAACCTGTAAACCCATTTATTCTATAAAGCCTTTTTACCTGCAGGCAACTTGCACAAATCCCATGTCTTATTTTTCAGCAAAGAGTCCATTTCATCTTTCATTGCAGACTCCCACTGAATCTTAGTATCCACTTGCATAGCTTCATCATAACTTTTAGGTTCACCAGCATTAGTAAGTAAAATAGAATACAAAGAGGGAGAAAACCTTTGTGGAGGTCTAATTTGCCTTGTTGACCATCTAACATTCACTGGTGTGTGTGGTATTTGTTGTTGCAGTTGTTGCACATCATGAGGAATGGCTGGAACATCAGCTTTTGGAGTATCATCCAACACTACATAATCATCTTCTTTCTTCTCATGTTGCTGCAACAGATCTTTGTACAACACTTTCTCATTGAAGATGACATCCTGACTTCTAATAATTTTAAGATTTTCAAAATCCCAAAGCCTATAACCAAATTCATTAATGCCATATCCAACAAAGACACATTTCTTTGATTTAGCTTCTAGCTTGGTTCTATTTTCAGAGTCTATATGAGCAAAAGCTTCACAACCGAAGGTCTTGAGAAAAGAATAACTCACCTTCTTACCAGTCCATGCTTCCTCTGGAATACCACAACCCAAAGGAGTAGAGGGACCTCTATTAATCAAATATACTGTAGTATTGATAGCCTCTACCCACATGTGTAAGGGCAGCCCATCATGCAACCTCATGCTCCTTGTGCGCTCCATTATAGTCTTGTTCATGCGTTCAGCCACTCCATTTTCCTGTGGAGTCCTTGGAACAATTTTTTTGTCTACGAATACCATTAGTGGAGCAATAATCTTCAAATTCATGACTGGAATACTCACCACCATTATCAGATCTAAGACATTTTAATTTCTTACCAGTCTCATTTTCAACCAAGCATTTCCATTTCTTAAAAGTTTGAAATACATCAGATTTCTGTCTAAGGAAATAAACCCATACTTTTCTAGTTGCATCATCAATAAATGTAACATAATAATGAGAGCCACCAAGGAAAGATACCTGGGCTAGTCCCCATACATCTGTATGCACAAGCTCTAATTTCTCCTTTTTGTTTTCCTTCCCTGTCTTTACAAAACTCACTCTCTTTTGTTTTCCATACACACAACTTTCACAAAAATCCATACTCACACATTTTAGACCTGGTAAAAATTTTCTTGAATGAAGTACTTTCATACTTTTCTCACTCATGTGCCCAAGTCTATTGTGCCACAGTGCTGTATCAGAATCTACAACAGCTATTTGTTCTCCTTGCTCAACTGCAGTAATTGTTCCTGAATATTCATTTTTCTCTGAAACAATCAAAGTAGAAGGAACAATATGACCTGTACAAAGATATAAGGTGCCTACTTTCACACCTTTTGCTACTACAAGGGAACCTTTTGAAACCTTCCAATTTTTATCATTAAAAGTAACTACACAACCCTCATCACCGAGTTGCCCTGCTGAAATTAAATTTCTACTTAGTTTTGGAACATGTCTTACCTCATGTAGTAGCCAATGATTCCCATTCTGCAACTTAATCTTAATTTTTCCCTTTCCAACAATCTGATAGGGTTCATTACCCCCAAATAAACAAGCCCAAAATCCCCTTGGACATAATCAATGAAATAACCTCTATGAGGTGTAGCATGAAATGAAGCACCAAAATCTAAAACCCATGAATCATCAACACTCTCTAAAGACAGAAGCAAATCATCCTCTTCGGATTTGTTACTTACCACATTTGCCTCCTTGTCTCCATTTGATTTATCTTCTTCATTTTTCTTTTGATTCCAGCAATCTTTCTTTTTGTGCCCTAGTTTCCCACAGTACCAGCAATCATTTGGTCCTCTCAATTGAGACCTCCTCCCCTTTGACTTTCCTCTTGATTTCCCACAATTTCTAGAGTTACTTCCTCTTTCAGTCGTTCTGCCCCTGCTTTGTGCATTTAAAGCACTTCTTGATGTAGATCCACCTGAGGATTTTCTACGAATTTCCTCACTTAAAATAAAACTGATCACATCATCATATTTTAGGGTACTAGATCCAGGAACAAAATTACTCACCGCCATTACCAAGCCATTCCAGCTTTCAGGCAAAGAACACAAAATCAAGAGAGCCCTAATTTCTTCATCAAAATTGATACCCACAGAAGATAATTGACTAGTAATAGTATTAAACTCATTTAAATGATCTACAAAAGATCCACCTTTTGCCATTTTCATATTAAATAAACGCTTCATGAGAAATACCTTATTTGAAGCAGAGGGCTTTTCATACAGTGTCACTAGGGTTTTCATCAAATCTTCTGTCGTCTTTACTTTTGTAAAATTAAATGCCACCAATGGTGCCAAGCATAACCGAATGCTTCCGAGTGCCTTTCTGTCCAAAAGATCCCATTCAGCCTCTGACATAGTTCCCTCATCTGCCATCGCTCCCACTCAACTGTGAGACTTCCACTTAACTGTGTGACTTTCCTACAAAGGATAACTGAAAGACAACCTTGCTCTAATACCACTTGTTAGGATAAACCATGGATAGAAATAAAAACTACATGCAAATATAACCAATAACAAAAAATAATAGATACACAGAAATGAACACAAGGCACCAAGATTTAACGTGGTTCACCCAATCCCTGGGCTATGTCCACCAAACAGCAAGTCCGATCTTATTACAATCTAGTGATTACAACCTGATTACAATCCGTAATCCCTTACAGCTCAATACCGCCGCAAGAACCAATTTTGTATCACAACATTATGAAAAATACCCAACCCTAAGCCCTTTTATACAAGTATTAAACCGCTTTAGGGTTATAACATGTCGGCCATATGTCGGCCATAATATGTTGGCTACCATGTCAGCTACTGCCCAAAAAAAAAAATTTCCCCACTATTTATGAAGTATGTACAGTACTTTCTTGATCAGTCACCACAATCTAACACTAAAGACATGTTAAAGTTAAGGATTGACATCAGAGACTACATGCCACATCCTAAATCAAACAATTTAGAGAGAGTCATCGAAGACTTCATATATCACAGGGGGACTCTTGATTTAGTGGTATGCAAGTTCTTTTGGTTGGTTGAGGAAGGGTCCATAGGTGATAGATCAGATTGTGCTACAATGAGAGACTCATAAAAAATGCATTCATTCCAAAGCTTTGATTCTAGTACATGGACCATTTGGACATGACAACTAGCTTGCTTTTGTCTTAGTTGTTTTTAGTGTGATTGGGATCACTATGAGTCGAGTGAGTGGGTCAACACATGGGCTCCACATTATCTTACTCCATTGTCTATCATACCCTCTATCAGAAATGATGACATGGAAAGTTCACTTGGACATAACCATCTATTAGATCTTCTTCAGCCAAGACATGTCTTTGCATTGGTTGCACCATAGGGAAATGATGAGAAATTTGATTATTGGTTAGCACATTGTGTAAGATGTAAAAAAAAGCTTGTACAACTGATCATAGATGATGATGGATTCACATATCCTACTGGTTTAGTGGCTGTCATTAGAACATGGCTGCAGACATACATGCTTAGAAGGAATGTAATTCCTACATTTGAAGACTATCAAAAGCATAAAATAATTCTCATATATTTGGATCTTAATATAGAAACAAATGTAAAGTTGTTGAAGCATCAATGAAGACCAAAAGTAATTTTCTTTTTTACTATTACTAATGTTGATTGTGAAGCCCTGTTGGAGACCTTAAAATAGAGAGAGAACCCTACTAGAACACTCGACTAGGTATATTTACTTCTTATGTTATTTTTTTCATAATGATTCAGTGAAACGATGATTATCTTGTTTAATAAAATAAGTTACTAATATTTTTTATGATATTGGAATGTAGGTACATCATGAAGAGTGGGGGATGTTGGGGATAATTCCTAAGATTTATGATGTAAAATGTGAAGTTTTTTTGTATATGGTTTTTGTAATAATGAAAAAGATAGGTTAAATTAGTTACACATTCTAATTTGTATTTTGGTAGGTTTTTTGTAAGGAATTATAAGAGGAAGATATTGAACAAGTTCTTGCAAATCTTGTTTGCATGTGATACAAGGCTATAAGGACAATTTTAAGAGCATTTATAACTATATGAGTATTGAAGCAAGTATACAATGAAAGATAATTTCTTGCGGATATCTTATTACAAGTTTATCTTTTTTCTTATTTGACATAGAGCTAACATTATGATTATTAAAACTATTTTTATCAAACTAATTAAATAAGACAAATCAAGAAAATATGGATCAACAATTAGAATACTTGACTCCTTAAAAAACAATTTGGGGAAGGTGTCAATAAGTTTGAATACTCATTCACAATGAGGCATTGAAATAAGAAATGATTTTATGATGTTGATATTGTGTAAGCCTTTTACTACAAGTCTTATCAATGCATTTCAATTTTTTTTATGGTGTGAGGTTTCCATTGTATATTTTACTCATTATTTTATTCTAATAATGTGATCTTGTATATTGTTAAAGTTAAACCCTTGTATATTGTCAACATTTGGGACTGAATCAACATGTTGCATTTGATCATCACCATAATAATCTTCATGTTGAAGTGCTAGTTTGAATGGTGACTCCTCCCTTAAATTTAGCTGGGAAAATACCCATTTGCATAGCCTCTTGAAAGCACAAACTTTAAGCTTGATTTTTTGGTTTTTTGTAGTGTTTCTCCTTTTTTTTTGGTTCATTGACTAGGAAAAGATAAAGTACCCTTATCTAAGTTTGAGGCCTCCATGTCAGTTTGGTAATTTGACCATGTAGGGACTCATATAGGGGTTGTTCTATTTCTTTTGCAAGGCTATGACCCCTAAAACTTAAAATCTCAAAAATAGGAGGTATACTTGGATATTGTTAATGATCAACATGCCTAGAGCTTGAAAATTCTTTTTTGAGGGCCTCCACTTTAATGGCTTGGTTCATTGACTAGGAACATAAGGTGGTTGGGTCTTTACCTCTTGAAATTGAGAAAATTGCAATCTCTTCTACTCTTCTTTTATAGTTATCTATCTTGCAAGATATTCGTCATACTTCCTTTATTGCCAATCCATTTTTCATTGATCTTGGTAAGCACACTCATCATTATGCATGCAATACTCTTGTTGTTTATTAATACTCCTCATCTCCTCTTATGTTATCAACATGTGGGGGATAGTTCATAAAAGTTCATAGGTGTACGACATCCATAAAAGTTCATAAAAATAACATTCTATGACATTAAAGGATGATAGTCCATTTGCACACACTCTTTAGCATCTCCAAATGAGCTATTCATTAATATGGTGATTTAACATCACCAAAACATGTTGAGCTCTTAGGCCCACCCCTTGAAACAAGAGTAAAATTGACAAGAATCCCTTTGCATGTAGTTTCAAGCCTTCCCAAATGAACCCATTAGTGTTGAACCCTTAGGCCCACCCTTCCAACTATGAGGAAAATTGGTTCTTAGTCCAATAACATTAATGAAATACAAGGTTGTTGATCATTCACATACCTAGTACATCTAATAAAAAGAGTTTTCAAGAATGCATGACATGTTTCCAAATGCATATCCATAAAAATGCACAAAAATAAAATTCTACAATATTAAAGTGTGCTAGTCCCTTTACACACACCCTTTAGCATCTCTAGAAGAGCTAGTGATTTATGTGTGGATTCAATATCACCCAAACATGTTGAGCCCTTAGGCCCACCCATTTGAGTTAGTAGGAAAATTGATTTTTTATCCAACAATGCTAATGCTAATAAAGCTTGTTAATTGATCACATACCAACCACATGTCATCAAAAAAAAAATCAAGTAATGCATACATGAGGTATGCACAATCACTAACTGTTCCATGTATTTTTTATCACATCAATACATGTTACATTGGTGTAGAGAACCTAATATTTTTTCTTTTCTTGATGTAATAAGGTCTAGGGATAGATATAATGATCTCCCTGTGACCATCCACATTTGTAATGGACACAAGACCCCATGGTGTAACTATAAGCCTTGGGCATCAATTGGTCCAATAAAGTGGATTTTGGTAAATTCCATGTTTTTTAGGAAAGTCTAGATGTTTAGAACATTAGTAGGGTCCCTAGGATTTTTTAGAGTCCATTTTCAAACAAATTTTTAATAAAACTTGTCTTAGTGCAAAAATTGCAAAAAGTTGCTTAGCAACTTTTGCAATTTTCTTGACAACTTTTCAAAATGTAACTCCTAAAGGCTAGAACTATCCATAGGTTGGTTGAATTAGTTGTAAATAGCCTATATAAACTTTGAGCATTCAAAGAAGTAGATATATTGAAGAAACACATTGTACTTTCTCTCAAATCAATAAAGAACTTATTATTTCCAGTGCATTTTTCTAATTTTCCACATGCAGTATAGAACCAAATGGTTGAAGGGTGAACTTTTTGCATTTATAAGTTGGCACTATTTATTTTTAATATTTTGGTTTTGGTTTGAAGTCCCTATCAATCATTTTACAAAAGTTATTCAATTTCCAGATACACATCCATAAAAGTGCATAAAAATAACATTCTATGACATTAAAGGATCACCACAATGTAACTTTGAAACCACTGATCTTGGCATCAAATCATTAGTTCCATTAGCTCCGGGTGGGCAGGTGAACCCTAGTGACGCCCTTGTTCCAGCCATGGAGACCATCCATCATCCATGGCCACCACATATCGAGGAGTCTCCAAGGTTCTCTAAGTGAATTTTGAAGTTGATCTTTTGAGGGTAATACTTCAAAGTTCAAGAGGGCTGTTGATGAAATGTCAAATTCTTTAGGATGGTGATGCCAAGGCCTAAAATAACCTATCTCATTTTTGAGAGATCAAATTTTATTTGGATTTGACACGTCAATCTTGCTCGATGCCAAAACTTGCAGTGTGCCTCAGTTCATAGGTGCACCATAGCATAATTTTGAAACCACTAATCTTGGCATCAAGTCATCAATGCCATTAGCTCTAGATGGGTAGGTGAACCCTAGTGACATCCTTGTTCTAATCACGAAGACCCTCCATCATCTATGGCCACCTTGTACCAAGGAATCTCTAAGGTACTTTAAGTGCATTTCAAGGTTGATCTTCTGAGGGCCATAACTCAAAGGTCATGAGGGTTATTGATGAAACATCAAATGCTACAAGATGGTAATGCTAAGATTTTGTTTGGATTTGGTACAATGATCTCACTCAATGCCAAAACTCGCAGTGTGCCTCTATTCATAGGTGCACTACAACGTAACTTTGAAACCACTGATCTTGGCATTGAATTGTCAGTGCCATTAGCTCTAGATGGGTGGGTGAACCCTAGTGACACCCTTGTTCCAACCATGAAGACCCTCCATTGTTCATGGCCACCTTGTACCGAGGAATCTCCAAGGTTCTCTAAGTGTGTTTTGAGGTTGTTCTTCTGAGGGCTGTAACTCAACACTCATGAGGGATATTGATGAACCATCAAATGCTATAGGATGATAATGCTGAGGCCTAAAATAACCTATCTCATTTTCAAGAGATCACCTTCCATTTGGATTCGATGCATCGATCTCGATCAATGCCAAAACTCGTAGTGTGCCTCAGTTCATAGGTGCACCACAGCATAACTTTGAAACCACTGATCTTGGCATCAAATCATTAGTGCCATTAGCTCTAGATGGGCGAGTGAACCCTAGTGAAACCCTTGCTTCAGCTGTGGAGACCCTCCATCGTCTGTGGCCACCCCATGTCAAGGAGTCTCCAAGGTGCTCTAAGTACATTTCGATGTCAATCTTCTAAGGGCCATAACTCAGAACTCATGAGGGCTATTGATGAACCATCAAATGTTACAAGAAAATGATGTTGAGCCCTAAAATAAATTATCTCATTTTTGAGAGATCACATTTTTTGTTGGATTCAAAATAGTGAAAACTTGTAGTGTGCCTCAGTTCGTAGGTGCACCACAGCATAACTTTGAAACTGCTGATCTTGACATTGAATTGTTCGTTCCATTAGCTTTGGATGGGTAGGTGAACCCTAGTTACACCCTTGTTCTATCTGTGGAGACCCTCCATCATCTGTGGCCACCCCGTACTAAGGAGTCTCCAAGGTGCTCTAAGTGTGTTTTGAGGTCTATCTTCTAAGGTTTGTAACTCGGAGCTCGTGAGGGCTATTGATGAACCATAAAATGTTATAGGATGGTGATACTAAGGCCTAAAATAACCTATCTCATTTTTAAGAGATAACCTTCCATTTGGGTTCGCGCATCGATCTCGCTTGATGCCAAAACTCGTAGTGTGCCTCAGTTCATAGGTGCACCACAGCGTAACATTGAAATTGCTGATCTTGGCATCAAATTGTCATCACCATTAGCTCCATATGGGTGGGTGAAACCATTTTTCTAGCCAGGAAGACCATCTATCATCCACGACCACCCTATATCGAGGAATCTCCAAGGTGCTTTAAGTGCATTTTGAGGTTGATCTTTCGAGTGTTGTAAGTCAAAGCTCATGAGGGCTATTGATGAACTGTTGAATGCTATAGGATGATGATGTCAAGGCCTAAATAACCTATCTCATTTTTGAGAGATCAAACTCTATTTGGATTTGGCACATTGATCTTGCTCGATGCCAAAATCATAGTGTACCTCAGTTCATAGGTGCACCACAATGTAACTTTGAAACTATTGATATTGGCATTGAATCATTAGTACCATTAGCTTTGGATGGTCAGGTGAACTCTAATGATGCCCTTTTTCTAGCCATAGAGACCCTCCATCATCCACGACCACCCCGTATTGAGGAGTCTCCAAGGTGCTCTAAGTGCATTTCAAGGTCAATCTTCTAAGGGTCATAACTTAGAGCTTTTGAGGGCTATCGATAAACTGTTAAATGCTACTAGATGATGATGTTGAGGCCTAAAATAACTTATCTCATTTTTGAGAGATCACTTTTTATTTGGATTTTTCATAGCAATCTCGCTCAATTCCAAAACTTGCAATGTGCCTCAATTCATATGTGCACCATAGCGTAACTTTAAAATTGCTGATCTTGGCATTGAATCATTAGTGCCATTAGGTCTAGATGGGTAGGTGAATCCTAGTGACATCTTTGTTCTAGTTTTGGAGACCCTACATCATCTGTGGCCACCCTGTACTGAGGAGTCTCCAAGGTGCTCTAAATACATTTTGAGGTTGATCTTTTGAGGGTCATAACTCAAAGCTCGTAAGGGCTATTGATGAACCATTGAATGTTATAGGATGATGATGTTGAGGCCTAAAATAACCTATCTTATTTTCAAGAGATCACATTCTATTTGGATTTGGCACAACAATCTTGCTCGATGCCAAAACTCATAGTGTGCCTTAGTTCATAGGTGCACCACAACATAACTTTGAAACCATTGATCTTGGCATCGAATCGTCAGGGCCATTAGCTCTGAATGGGTAGGTGAACCCTAGTGACACCCTTATTCTAGCTATGGAGACCCTCCATCATTTGTGGCCAGCCTATACCGAGGAGACTCTAAGGTGCTCTAAGTGCATTTCGAGGTTGATCTTCCCATGGCTTTAACTCAGAGCTCGTGAGGGCTATCAATGAACTATTGAATGCTGCAAGAAAATGAGCCATAACTTTTTCTTTCAAAGTGAAAATGAGTGCAAAGAGTAAGTTAGCAGTTTGAGCACAACCATACAAGGTTGGAAACACCTATATAAGGTGTGAAATGATAACATACATTAATGAAGCTAGTTTTGTTAAGTCGATCAATATGGGTAATTTGTTCAATGTGAGAAATGTATAGATATTATTCATATGGATATGGTATTAGGGAAACAAGTTAAAAAGGTTTGATCCAATCAAGTCTCTTAAGTTGGGATATTTTGAGGTTATTTTGAAATTGAAATGTTGTAGTATGAGGATAGTAACAAAGTGAAGTGCTAGTTATCAAAGATTATGAGTCTAGGAATGAGTTCATGGTTGGAAATAGAATCCATGGTTGAGGAGTGGATTCCTTAAGTGTGTTGAGATTATATTTGAAGCCAAGAATTAGTTTCAAGTTTGAAGGTGTAGTTTAAAATCAGATTTGGGGTTATGTGAACCTTGTGTAGGAGGTTAACAAGTGTGTTTATGTCATGATAGCACTTGAAATTAAACATTGCATCCAAATTTGATAATAAAGTTTGTTAAAATGTTATTCACAAGTTATTACATTTGAATCAAATATAACAAAAATAATCAAAATTAATGATATTCCATAAACATGAACAATACACATGATCCATGATAAATTGAACAATACCAAATCCTAAATTAATATGTCTATCATCGTGCACATAAATGACAAAAATATATATCAAAATACATGTATCCATAGACAAAATACACAAATATATATCAAATATCATGTATCCATAGAAAAAATACACAAATATATATCAAAATACATAGATCCATATACAAAATGTGGTTGATCAATCCATCAAAATGTGTATAATATCAATGTTTCTGTAAACAATGTGGCATATGCCATCTAAAAATGTCTCATGACACATCCTACGACAACTATACTATCCTAGGGTACTTGTGGATGATCAAAATGTGGCCTCTTCACTGCAGTAGGTGGATCAGATGCCTCCTACATTAAAAAAAAAGAAGGGAAACCCAACATTAGACTACTAAATTTATATGATTCTTTGTATCGAACATTGAATTACTCAAATGCATAATGATCATTTTTTTAATGAAGATTTATACTATTAAAATTTCATAATAAATACCTCTCTGGTCAACTTTCTATGCCAGTCAAGAGTCCTCTCATATGCCCTCAGTGATGCTTGTACGTCACTAATTGTGGGCTGTGTATTTCAAATATGTTTGTTAGATGAATCTACAACTTAAAATATAATATTATAATTCACATCATGCTAAATTTATAACATATTTAATCATGAATTCCAACTACAACTTACTAGTGTAGGCTCCTCCTCAGGATATAGTGGTTGCATCATTAAATCTACAAAACTCTCCCGTCGAACCTCTTGTGCACTAGGAGTCTCCTATGAGATACAAAATGGTAGTTGTTAATATCACGGAAATCAGTTTTGAATTTATTTATGAAGATAAAGAGAATAAAAAATAAATGATACTTATACATACAATGGGGGTTTTGGTGCGAATGGAAATGCCTGAGCATCTATGATGCGTAATCCATATGGGCTCATCGCCAGTAGCCATGCCCTATATACAATAAAGAATGTAATTAAATTTCATTACCACAAACATTTTACAAGAATGAATCGATATTTAATCAAATAGAAAGCACCTAATTACCTTTCCTTTGTCAATGGGTGCTAGCTCATCCCCCGCACTTTGTCCCCCAGGGACAAGTGGCACCTACAAGATAAAAGAAAGATTAGCAACCATATATGCTACAATATCAAATAGAAAAAATAATGAGAACACAACATAATGTACCATAGATTTCTCAATGCCAAATGAAATGGCCAAAAGTGTGGCATCATTAACCTATCTAAGCTCCCCCTTGATCATCAACTAAACATGAATGAAGATCACATACATGTATAAGTCAGTATGGCTTAAAAATTAAAATTACTCTACGATAAAAATTAAGGTTAAATCGCATATGTCATAACAAAAAAATGTATACACGTACCAACATAGAAGGTTTCTATGCCTCTGCATTCCCCTCCTCTCTCGCATCAGGGTCTATAACTTCTGCACATGTGTCTGGTATATCCTCATCTAATACAAAATGATACTTAGGAAGATCACCTATGGGACCTAGGAAAATATTCTTGTATGTAATGCTAGTATGAGGTACACAAACATGTGATAAGATAGCCAATGATGAACTGGTGCCAACATCATCAACACAGGGAGGTAGGACTAACCTAGCCTAAGATATCAATAGGCTACTTAGCCTATGAATGGCTCTACTAGTCTGAGAGCTAGCCTCTACCATAATATCAGGATGTTTCACTCGAGGAGGGGGGGAGATATTAGTAGGGGGGAAAAAGTGCCAGCTTTCTTTAGCTGGGAAGAGCGCCCATCCTGAGGAGGTCCTAGTCCTACACCCATGTTGAGCCTCATGCTCCAATAGTTCACTTTCAATTTCAACACAAATTCTGCATATAATTTTCTAAGGAAATAAAGTAGCACCTCTAAATTTCTATGTGGAGGGATATCAAAAACCATCCACCAAAAATCCCAAAAGTTTTCACGTATGGCATCATTTGTGCACAATTTAATCGATAGTTTGGGTTTTCTTTGTCAACTAGTATATTGGTTTTTGGATTCAAAAAAAGGCTAGCCAAATCCTCTTTGGTTATATTGAGGGTCACAACCTAATCATAGTCCAAGCCATCATCAAACATCTCATGCATTTAGTCACGTCAATGAAGAGCGGCATTTTGTTGGTTGGTAAGGGTTTCAATGTTATCCACTATGGTATTTAATGTGGATAAAATAGGAGCCAATGTAGGTACATTATTATATGTTCTTTGCAAAGTCCTCAATTGGGTGAGATTTTCAATTATCAAATCCTCGATTTGAGGAGGGTTTTAAGGGGGTAAAGGATCATTTGGTGGATGATTTTGTGGGGGCATTGGATTGTTTGGTGGGGGGTCATGAGGAATAATATTCCTTGCCTCGGTGTCATCATTTTGATCAGCCATTCCTATTTATTTGCAAAACATAATTTATATTAAAAAAAACCTTAATTTTAACAATTTCTATCAAAAAAACTCTAAATTCAACTAAAACTAACAAATTCATGATAAAATTTATTTAATTTATATTAATATTGATAAAAAAACAAAAAAAAACTTACCTTATATTGGATACATGATTTTGAACTCGATACCTGAAACAAAATCTCACTATGATAACAACTCGCTGGTTGTCTTTTTTTTATAAACATTGACAAATATTGGTATCCAATATTATATTAGATATCTAATATTTTCCACATCAACCTAATGTCAACCCATGAGTTTTCTTTTTTGAAACAATCTGTGCGTCAAAAATAATGTATTAGTAATTTATAATTTAATTTAAACTATTATTTCCTATAATAACATATGTATAATTATACTATAATAAATAATTAATATGTTAACTATAATATAATAATTACCAATATTAGTGATTATAAATTAATTATACTCTTATATTATATTATATTATACTCATATTAATATTTTTGAATGATTTTCAAAATATAAAAATATTAATATAATATATATTTATTATTTTATAATTATACAATGTAATAACTAATTTATTGTTTTATATTACTTTATATATATTTCATACTATATATTTTTAAGTATTCAATATTAGGTATCCAATATCAAATTAGATATTCGATAAGGGTTGGGCCTTACTTTCCAGGTTCGATACCTGGATAGGTGAAAAAAAGTCTGAGCAAACTTTGAAATGCTTTTAGATGTTTCCAAACTCTATTTTTTTCACATCACCACTTTTTGGCACACCATGATCCTGCACATATCCTTTTACACTTTACTTAAGTTTATTTAGGTCAATGCATTATTTTATTACTTATTAGTTGGACACTTAGGAGTTTGCATACTTTTATGAGTTGTCATGCTAACAATACAAGAGTAAGAAACACTAATTCAACACATGGTGTCTACAACACTGGAGTTTGCTTCATTAACTGAGTTGTCATCTAGACAACACAATTATTTGCACTCCTATTTTAGCACATAGTGTCTACAATATTATTTTGCATGCTGTACCTTTTTAGGCTTATCCTCTCATCATCAAACTTATTCCTATGCTTAATGGAGGATAATCCACTCCTGGTGGACATATGCTTTGTTGTAAGACTTATCAGTATGTTGACTCCTAGGCATTCTAGAAGCATTTCAAAGGCCTTTATATTCAAGCACTCCTAGTGTGCATGTACTGAACATTGAATGAAAATAAATCAATTTTGGATATTGTTATTCTAATCATACCTTATTGGTCTATTCTTGTGCTTGTGCTTGAGTTCCTTGATCTTTGGTGATTTTTCCTTAAGGAAAATTCTTACACATGTTATAATTCGATCTCTACTATATACTAATAAAAATATTACTAGTAATCCATTGTCCAATTATAATAGACTTTTTGAATGTAAAACACCATAAAACATTCAGTCACAAGTTTGAAACTAGGATTTAATGTGGAAACCCAATTTGGAAAAAACCATCAGCAAGATGTCACCACTTTTTCATTTTTTTGAAGTGAGATTTGTTAGGAGCTAACCCTATTAAAGGTTAGAATACACACTATTAAACATGACTTGATTAGATGACTTAATCACCTTGTTAGGATTGGCTTTGTCAGAGGACTTTGATCATTCCATTTAAAATGTCACCTTGATAAAGGATTTACATAGGTCATTAAGTCCTTCAAATGATTGTTAAACTGTATATATGAACAAGTTGTTTCCTCTTTGCTTCAAGCTTCTTTGTTATGTCCACTTTACCACATCCCACATTTCCACTTGCTATCTATTTCTCAATTCTTTCAATTTCTTTATTTAATTGATCTACCTGATTACCTTCTCCATGTTAGTTTTCAACTCATACATTTTAAGAAAAAGATAAAAAGCTTAAATTGTGAATTTTTTACCTTGCAATAAGGCCAACAAGGGATGCCAAAACTATGACAGATATCTTTCAAACATGTTTCACCTATGCCTAGTACTTTACATGCTTTGCTCGCTTTGAGATGATAGCATGTTGCGAGGTCTGACAATTGAATCTCCTTTTCCTTTTGCCTCTGCATGGATTAAGCATAACATTTCACTTACAAATTTTACACTTTTTACATGATTTCTAATATGTATGTAAAATGCTTGCATTGATTTTATGTGGAGGAAAGAGAAGGCATTGGGGACTATTTATTATATAAAACATAACTTAAATAGTTTGATTTTATGTGGAGGAAATATAGAACTTTGTGTTACCTGTAATGCATGATGGCTCCTAAGAACTATGGAAGGCTCCATAATAGAATTTGTAGCATTTTCAGTTACTCCAGCACTATTAGAATCAGAGATCAATCTACATGTCCATCAAAATTATTCTAAACATTGATGTTATTAAAAAATTATATACAATTCAACCTATTAATAAGAAATATATTGTAATATTGCTATCAGTATTTAACTGGATTCGTGTTGAATCACTACTTATGAAACACGGGTCAATGAGTTTGACTCAAACTACATAGTTAAATCCTGATAGAAATGCCATGGAAATATCTCCTACTTATTAATTTATGAGCTTAAAGGACTTTCTAATGAATGATTCATAAGGCCCAACACTTGGTGAAGGTTTTCCAAATGAGGTTGCAAGCAGAGTGGTTAAGGGCACTCAAGCTGGAGTAATACTAGAATGGGAGACCTTCCCAAAAGTCCCAATAATTATCTCCTACTTGTCAAAAAATATATAATTTATAAGATTTGGATAGTTTATAATTAAATATGAATGTCATGAGATGTAATTTATAACATCATATGGTAAGACAAAAAATAATCTTTGAAAAAAAGTCAATTTTAATTGTTTGACACTTTAAAATTAAGAATGAAATTTTAGAATGTGATGTTTAAGCTATCTTATATTTAGATTCTCATAAAAGATCACCATATGTGATAGTAAAAAGAAAACAAATCAAGGATACAATCAAATCCAGAAACACTATTAAAATAGGTACACACTTTAATATAAGCAATGGGTATTTTCAATGTAAGATGTGTTTGCATATTGGAAAGAATTGGAAGAAAGCTTGGTTCTGAAATAATGCTCATCTTGGTTTCAAGATGAGTGTTAATCTTAACAATGTCATATCTAAGTGTATATCCTTCTTTAGCTCTCCCATGATCGTAGTGCATTAGAAACCATGCTACACCACTCCCTTTTGAAAGTCTTTAATATGGGAGGAACAAAAACTAGTCTAAATATTAAAAAGAAGAGAACAAATGTTTTCATAAAGTCAAACAAAAATATTTATAGATAGGGAGGTGAATTAACAAAAAAATTTCTGGTAATGAAATGAATTCATTTCCAAAAGTTCTTTTCTGCATCACTACAACAAAATTCTGCTCTCTATGAATGTGGATCTCAAGTTTTATGTCTTGGAAACCTTGGGCATTAAAATAGATTAATCATATTAGAAAATCCAATTTTTTTTGTTTATTTATAGTTGCAATGAGTATGCATGGACTAAAATGCAAAAAATGTGAAAAATATATTACCAACCCTAAAAATCAATTTCACAACCCTAAATAATGCTTGGCAAAAACTATTGTCGAGTGCTAGTTTTGCTTAGCACCTTAAGGAGCCGAGTGGTAGGAGAGTGCCGAGTGAGCTTGGAAAATGAAGAACAACTCAACACCAATGGATGCCAAGTGAACTCGATAGTGTGGATGCCAAGTGAACTTAGTAGCCACAAGAGAGTGGAGCTTAGTAGAAGAAGGATCGAGTGAAGATTTACAACATGAATATTTTCACCATTAAAAATCAGAGAGCCAAAGTATGAAGCTTCTAAATAAAATTCTTAAAAAATAATGAATAGAAGAAGAACAATGGATTCAAGTATGCTTGCTTGCTTTCTATTCAACTTTGATTAAATCATTACAAAATTTGGGAGCATTCAGCTTCAACTAGAAAACCCTAAAATAACCCTAAAACTTTAAACAACTTCAATACTTCAAAAAACTTTAAACTTGCAGCTCTAATGGCTACATACAATAGTGCCTAGAGAAATCACTGCTTCACAGGTCAAATCAAAAAATAAACTATGAACTTACAGAATGACACAAAGAAGTACATGCAACTAAGTCACATAACAAGCTTCCTTCTATCTCTGCAATGACTGAATGTGTTGATCACTTTCTTTCTACTTTGCTTTTCTCTACAACTTCTCTCTTCTCTGCTCTGCTGAACTTTTTTTTTCTCTGTCTCACAGAATGAAATGAATCAAAAAAATTCCTTTTTTTTTTCTTTGGCAAAATATTTTCCTCCTCTTTTCAAAATTTCAAAAACTCACCTATCGCATTCATGTTTTCTATCTATTCTGCAATTTGTCAAGGGTGGGCATTTGGCTCTAGGGGAAAATGTCAAATGCAATTAATATTCCAACACACCCCCTTTGTCCTGAGCCAAACAAACAAGGATTACTGCTAATCCACATCAACTACACCAAGACACTCTCTTAGGTGTACAAAAGTTCCTATGCCTAATGGCTTGGTAAAAATGTCTGCTAGCTACTGCTTAGACTTACAAAATTCCATCTTGATATCCCCATTCTCTGCCAACTCTTTGATGAAGTGATATCTAATTTCAATAGACTTACTTCTACCATGGAAGACCGGATTCTTAGAAAATGCAATTGAAGAGACGTTGTCACAATAACTTGTGGTTCCATCCTTTTGCCTTTCATTCAAATCTATCAAGATCTTTCTTAACCAAATAGCTTGACATGCTGCTGGATTTGCTGCTATGTTTTCAACCTCTGCTATAGATTGAGAAACATTAGCTTGCTTCTTGGATGCTCATGAAATTACACCTGATCCCATGTGAAATACATATCCAAAAGTGCTCTTCCTATCATCTATACTTCCAGTCCAATCACTATCTATGTAACCATCCAACTTGAAATCATTTGATGCAGTCTACAAAATCCCAAATTGCTTGGTACCATTCACATACCTTAGGATCCTCTTTCCCACTTGCCAATGAGAATCCTTTGGTATTTCCATAAATTTGGAAATCAAACTTATTGCATGCATTAGTTCTGGCCAAGTTGTAGTCAAATACATTAAACTTCCAACCATACTCTTGTATAGTGTTGGATCCACTCTCTTGCTAGATTCTTCCTTGCTCAACTTTAGACCTATTGTTGTTGGTATGGGGGTTGGCTTATTTCTCTGCATTTTCAATCTTTCCAAGATCTACCTTGCATATTTTTCTTGAGAGATGAAAATGCCATTATACATTTGTTTTACTTCTATGCCTAGAAAGTACTTCAAGAGACCTAGGTCTGTCATTTCAAATTCATTTTTCATGGCCTTTTTGAACTCACCAATTAGAGCCTTGTCATTACTAGTAAAAATCAAATCATCTACATACAAGACAACAATCAACACATTTCCATTTGATGTCTTGATGTAGAGAGTAGGCTCACCATTTTTTTTGCTAAAATCATTGCTCATCAAATATGAGTCAATCCTACTATACCATGCCCTTGGAGCTTGCTTGAGCCCATAAAGAGCTCTCTTCAATCTATATACTTTATTCTCTTTACCTACTACTTCATAACCAAGTGGCTACTCCACATATACTTCTTCCTTCAATACACCATTTAGGAAGGTGGACTTCACATCCATTTGGTATACCTTCCATTTGTGCTGAGCTACAATTTCTATGACAACACGGATGATTTCCATTCTTGCAACTGAGGCATATGTCTCATCATAATCTCTACCATACTACTATTTTTAGCCCTTGACTACCAGCCTTTCTTTATGCCTATCAATCTTGCCTTCAACATTGCATTTGGTCTTGTAGACTCATTTCACTCCAATCACTTATTTTTTGGGAGGCAATTTAGTTAGCTCCCATGTCTCATTCCTTTCTATATCATCTATCTCCTCATCCATGGCCTTACACCATTTCTTCTCCTTAACAACTTCTTCAAAATATATTGGATCACTATGAGAAAATAATGCAAAATTAACACTCTCATCATAATCTTCATACCTTTCATCTTGGTATATCTCCCTAAGACTCTTGGTCTTTCTTGATAATAGGAAGGAGAGTGTGGGATCAGAATCTTTACTATTGCTAATTTTTTGACCAGCTCATTCTTCACTATTACTTGGCACTGACACTCAGTCATGCCTAGAGGAGCTCGACAATGGCTAAGGTTGCTTGCCTTTTCTTCTATCTACTCATTCTTGTTGTTCATCAACATCTTCTTCATTCATAATTGGCACTTTACTTGAGGTGCTTGGTGATTCGTTAGTTGGTCCATATCATGACTAATTTTTAAGAAATCCCACATTTCTTGAGAGAATCATCTTGTTGTTCAATGGGTCATACAATCTATATGCCTTTGATTCTGAGTTGTACCTTGTGAAGATGCACTTCACACCTTTGTCATCCAATTTCTACCTTTTCTCTTTAGGCACATGTAAATATTCAACACATCCAAACACCCTTAGGTGTTCAACTGTATATCTTCCTCGTGACCATGCTTCCATTGGAATTCTATCATGAATTGACTTTTTAGGACACCTATTAATTAAGCAAGTTGTTTTTTCCATAGCCTCTCCCCAAAATTCAATTGGGAGAGCTTTCTCTTTCATCATGCTCCTTGCCATTTCAACAATGATCTTATTCTTTCTTTCAGCCACTTCATTTTGCTGTGGTGTATAGCTGGTCGTGAGCTCTTTCTTTATGCCATGTTTCTTACAAAAATTTACAAAAGAATTGGAGGTATACTCCCCTCCTCTATCTGATCTTAGGACCTTGATATAGTGTCCACATTCTCTTTTAGCCTAGGCTTTAAACTCAAGAAACTTATCAAATGCTTGAGATTTAGATTTCAAAAAATAAACCCATGTCCTATGACTAAAATCATCAATAAATGTCACAAAATAAGTACTCCCCCCAATAGAAGTAACTTGCATAGGATCAACTAGGTCAGTATGCACTAACTCTGATGGATATCTAGCCCTCCTAAAATTTCTAGAATTAAAGGGAAGCCTATGTTGCTTACCCAAAATACAAGCCTCACACTTGTCACATGAATTTTCTATACGTGGAAAACCTTCTACCATTCTTTTATTTGACAAAAAATTTAAACTAGCATAGCCTAGATGACCATACTTGAGCTCCCATAGCCATGAGGGGTCTTCAATCACACTCCTTAGAGCTGATTGTGTGGGAGGTGCAGCATTAACTTGAGATGAGAAACATGTCTCTATCCTCAAGGAAAACATTTTGTTCTTTGTCATTTGAACTGTTGCAAGTAAGTTCTTGCTCCCATCCTTTTCATGAATGACACACATGTCATTCTCCATTAGCACTTTATATCTATTTTGACTTAGCTAACTAATTTTCATCAAATTGTGCTTCATACCAGGGGAAAAATACACATCTTTTATTTCCTTCTTCTCACCTTTCTTGGTGCAGACCATAATAGATCCTTTGCCTACTACTGGTAGGGTTCCATTGTTACCCATTTTAATCTCAGATTTAAAGCTCTTGTCAATAAATGAAAACAAGGTTTCATTACCACTCATTTGGTTGCTACATCCACTGTTAAGGTACCAAACTTAAGGGCTTCCTTCTTCACCAATATTACACATGATGATGGCAGTGGTATTGTTTCTACTTCCCATGTTCACATCAGCCACATTTTCTTGTCCTAACTGATCATTTTTCTTCTTCCAACATTCACTTGCATAATGCCCATATTTATGATAGTAGTAGCATTCTACATTACTCCTATTTGAGTTGTAGTTTTTCTTACCTCCTCTTGAAGTATTTTGTGAGCTACTTGCTCCATCTGCTCTTCCAGAGCTTTTTGCTACAACATTTTTTTGTCCTCCATTACCGTGGCCTCTGCCTCTAGAGTTTCTACCTGAGCCATTTTTTCCTCTCCCCTTTCCTCTTGGATTTGATTGAGCATTGAATTCTTGCTCTTGGGAAGAAGAATATGTAGATCTTTTGATCATATGCTCATGGGTTTGAAGATTACCCATCAACTCATCCATTGTCAAAATAGTGAGGTCTTTTTCCTTTTCTATGGTCATGACTAAATTGTCATATTTATGAGGTAAACTCCTCAATATCTTTTCCACTATCCTCTACTCTTGATAGTCTTATCCATTTGATTTCAGTTGATTAATCACATTGGAGGTCCTTGAACTAAAATATGCAATTGATTCATTTTCTTTCATCTGAAGGTTCTCAAACTCCCTCCTTATATTTTGTAGCTTTACTATACAGACTTTATTAGTCTCCTTAAAGTTTTTCTCAAGGACATCTCATGCTTCCTTTGCATAATTTGCTACTGTGATCTTGGGAAATACTATCTCTATCATTACTGCTTCAATAAGACTTAATGCCTTAGCATCCTTTCTCCTTGAATCTTTTAGGTGAGTCTTCTATGCATTTGTGAGAAAAGCATAATGAGTTGGGCCTATCACATCATTGAACCCATTTATCACAAACTCCCACAAATCATTTGCAACCATTATGGTTTTCATCTTCTTTGCCCATGTATCATAATTTTGTCCATTGAAAGGTGGTGGCCATTGCCATATCTTTCCTACATCTCCTACCATGATATATATCCCAAAAAAATTTACCCTAACTTACTGTGGATCTAGGGCCTCAAAGCTCTGATACCATGTGAGAAATATATTACCAACCCTAAAAATCAATTTCACAACCCTAAATAATGCTCGGCAAAAACTATTGCCTAGTGCCAGTTTTGCTCAACACCTTAAGGAGCCAAGTGGTAGGAGAGTGCCAAGTGAGCTCAAAAAATGAAGAACAACTCAGCACCAATGGATGCTGAGTGAAGTCGATAGCCACTAGAGAGTGGATCTCGGTAGAAGAAGGTACCGAGTGAACTCGGTAGCCACTGCAAAGATAAAAACTTCAACAAGACTTGACTAAGTGAAGATTTACAAAGTGAATATTTTCACCATTAAAAATCAGAGAGCCAAAGTACGAAGCTTCTAAATAAACTTTTCAAAAAATAATGAATAGAAGAAGAACAATGGATTCAAGTATGCCTACTTGTTGTCTATTCAACTTTGATTAAATCATTACAAAATCTGGGAGCATTCAACTTCAACCAGAAAACCCTAAAATAACCTTAAAACTTTAAACAACTTCAATACTTCAAAAAAATTTAAATTTGCAGCTCTAATGGCTGCATACAATAGTGCCTAGAGCAATAACTTCTTCATAAGTTGAATCAAACAATAAACTACAAAATTATAGAATGACACAAAGAAGTACGTGCAACTGCAGTCACATAACAAGCTTCCTTCTGTCTCTGCAATGACTGGATCTACTAATCACTTTCTTTCTACTTTTCTTTTCTCTATAACTTCTCTCTTCTTTGCTCTGCTGAACTTTTTTTTCTCTGTCTCACAGAATGAAATGAATCAAAAACATTCCTTTTTTTTTCTTTGGCAAAATATTTTCCCCCTCTTTTCAGAATTTCAAAAACTCACCTACCGCATTCATGTTTTCTATCTATTCTACAATCTATCAGTGGTGGTAGGTGGGCATTTGGCTCCAAGGGAAAACATCAACTCTAATTAATATTCCAACAACAAATGGGATGTATATAGGGCTCAATGAATGCAAATCTACAACATAAATGTTTGTTGAACTGTTGTGATATTTCTTTCAATGAAGAAGAATATGAAGAAGAATCTTTAAAAAATGAAAAAATAATAAAATCCCAACTGATAATTCATTTATTAGTGTTAATCAGCAATAACCCTTGGCTACCTATAATTTTAGTCCAAGTTCTGTTCATTCCTTGTACGAGATCTGGCATTTATTAATCTATTTTTAGGGTTTGTGATGAAAAAATTAAATCTTTAAAAGTTCTTTTTTTTTTCAATTTCTAAGACAATGATATCAAATCAAGTCAATTTTAAAATCAATTCTTGACTTTCTTATGGCATGTCTAAGCTCTATTAGGAAAGCTACTTGAAATTTAGATTGTATTGAAATAAATAAATTAATATTTATGAAAAATATTTAAAAACAATTACACAACATCCTCCAAGGGGAATAGTTTCTATCTGCTCGCCCCAAAATGAACTATTGAAGAGATAGCACAGAGACACCCTCTTATTTAAATAATAATAATAATAAAATAAAAATATCTAGAATGTAGATTTAACTATATCTTTCAATTGATTTTAAGCATTTGAGCTCTTCTTAGACTCTGCGACCAGAAAAAATTACCAAATTTTTGGTGAGTATAATTATTTCCATCTCAGTTTTGGTTACCTAAGAGTTCAATTTAAGTAATTAGGGTAAATTTTTTTTGTAAAGCTCAGTGAAAACATTTATATGTTCATTGTTTCATTAAAATTCAGAATTCTGTAGTATAAGTAATCTTTGATAGCTACTTTTAAACATTATATATTAATGGATAAAATAAGCTTGGAAAAATAAGTTAACTCTAACTATTTAATACTTTTCATTTAAGAATCAAAGCTTAGTATGTAATATTTAAACTATTTCATTTTTTAGATATGTTGCCATAGATTTATCCTTCTAGAAATACCATTTGAATTGACAATCTATCTCAGAAGTTGACATGAAGGCCGACATTCGCTAAGATTAAGTTTCTCCATTACCCACAGAAGAAAAGTGTTGGCAAACATCTGATAAGATCTGATTGCAGCTTCATCCTCCTATTTTTGCTGCTATGTATACCAAGTTTATTCTTCCCCACCTCATGAAACTCCATTACTACACATCTAGTTCTGCAATAATCCATTTTGATTCATGGAACCCACCTCAATCATTAGCTAAGGGGCATTATCTTGAGAATAATTATTTATATCCCACGATGAATTATTATCAATGTTATAGTCATCTAATGTTAAATCACATTCAGAATCTATATAAATTGGGTCTACACTATGATCATCCTCTATAAAACCAAGAATAATTAATTCATTTTCCAAAGACATCTCAGCTTGGGCCTATTGGGCATTACCTTGACCACCAAAATCAATTTTAGAACTATACCTTGTGTATTCATCATTATTGAAAGTAATTTTTTTGTTTTGGAAAAATTGAATTAATAGTGGGACTAATAGAAATATTGGAATGTTGCAATTGCTGATTTGATTCCTCAAAGTCGTGTGAAAAAATAAATCACAACTTCAAAAAACTTTGCTTGGCACTAAGTATTGCCAAGTGCCAGTTTTCTCAGCACCTTAAGGAGCCAAGTTGCAGTTTTCTTGACACGTGAAGGTTTTGAGTGATAGGCAGTAGGTGTTGAGTTAGCTCAACACAAGAAGAATTCGAGTAAGTTGGGCATACAAAGGGCAATGCTTGGCAACAATGGATGTCGAGTGAGCTTAGCTCAAACTTGAAAAAATTATAACTTAGAGAAATTTCAACGTGAATGTTTCCACCATTAAAACCAAAGAGCCAAAGCTTGAAGCTTGTAAAAAAACTTCTCAAATGTAATCTATAGAGGAAGAACAATGGATTCAAGTATGCTTGCTTTCTTTCTATTCAACTTTGATTAGAAACGTTACAAAATTTGGGAGCATTTGGCTTCAACCAAAAAATTCGAAAATAACCCTAAACTAGTAAAACTTCAAACTTCAATGAGCTTTAAACTTGTAGCTCTAATGGCTATATACAATGATGCCTAGAGAAATCACTGCTTCAACATGACAAAACCAACAATAGCAAACTTACAGAGTGAATAAGGGAAACGCTTGCCAACTGGATCTACTGATCTCTTTCCTTTTGCCTTGCTCTACTTTGCAACTTCTTTCTTCTCTACTCTGTTGAACTAACTCTCCAAATGAATGAATGTAGAAAACATTCCTTTTGTCATATTCCATTTTCATTCTCAACATGATTTCAAAACTCACCTAGTGCATTCATGTTTATGACTGTTGTGCAGGTCGTCAGGGATGGTAGGTGGGCATTTGGCTCTAGGGGCAAATGGTCTTTTGCATTTAATATTCCAACACCCCCCCTTTGTCTTGAGCCAAAAAAACAAGGATCACTGTTGATCCACATTAACTACACCAAGACACTCTCTTAGGTGTACAAAACTTCCAATTCCTAATAGCTTGGTAAATATGTCTACTAGTTGCTGCTCAGACTTACAAAATTCCATCTTGATATCACCATTCTTCACCAACTCTCTAATGAAGTGATATTTGATCTCAATATGTTTGCTTCTCCCATGGAAGACTGGATTCTTGGACAATGCAATTGATGAAATGTTGACACAATAAATTGTGGTTCCATCTTCTTGCCTTTCATTCAAATTTGTCAAGATCCTCCTTAGCATAATTGCTTGACATGCTGCTGCATTTGCTGCTATGTATTCAGCCTCTGCTATAGATTGAGCAACGATAAGTTGCTTCTTGGATGCCCATGAAATTGCACCTGATCCCATATGGAACATGTATCTGAAAGTGCTCTTCCTATCATCTATACTTCCAGTCCAATCACTATCTATGTAACCAACCAAATAGAAATCTTTATTTGTAGTATACAAATTTCCAAATCCCTTGGTACCTTTCACATACCTTAGGATCTTCTTTCCCACTTGCCAATGGGAATCTTTTGGTGTTTCCATAAATCTAGAAATTAGACTTACTGCATGCATCAAGTTTGGCCGAGTTGCAATCAAATACATAAAACTTCCAACCATACTCTTGTATATTGTTGGATCCACTCTCTTTCTAGAGTCTTCCTTGCTCAACTTTAGACCTACTACTGTTGGTGTGGGGGCTGGCTTACTATTCTGCATTTTGAATCTCTCTAAGATCTACCTTGCTTATTTTTCTTAAGAGATGAAGATGCCATCATGCATTTGTTTTACTTCTATGCCTATAAAGTACTTCAAGAGACCTAGGTCTGTCATCTCAAATTCATTTTTCATGGCCTCTTTGAACTCACCAATCAAAGCCTTGTCATTACCAGTAAAAAGTAAATCATCTACATACAAGACAACAATCAACACATTTCTATTTGATTCCTAGATGTAGAGAGTAGGCTTACCATTGCTCATCAAATATGAGTCAATCCTACTGTACCATTCCCTTGGAGTTTTCTTGAGCCCATAAAGAGCTCTCTTCAATCTATATACTTTGTTCTCTTCACATGCTACTTCATAACTAGGTGGCTGCTCCACATATGCTTCTTCTTTCAATAAACCATTTAAGAAGGAAAACTTCACATTCATTTGATATACCTTCCATTTAAGCTGAGCTACAATTGCTATGACAACATGCACGATTTCCATTCTTGCAACTGGGGCATATGTCTCATCATAATCTCTGCCATACTGTTGTTTGTTTCCCTTGACTGCTAGCCTTGCCTTATGTCTATCAATCTTGCCTTCAGCATTGCATTTGGTCTTGTAGACCCATTTCACTCCAATCACTTACTTCTTGCAAGGCAAATCAGTTAGTTCCCATGTCTCATTCTTTTCTATGGCATCTATCTCCTCATCCATGGCCTTATACCATTTCTTCTTCTTAATAGCTTCTTCAAAATATATTGGATCACTATGAGAAAATAATGCAAAATTAACACTCTCATCATAATCTTCATACCTTTCATCTTGGTATATCTCCCTAAGACTCTTGGTCTTTCTTGGTAACAAGGAGGAGAGTTTGGGATCAGAATCTTCACTGCAGCTACTTTGTTGACCAGCTTGGTCTTCGCTGTTACTCGGCACTAGCACTCGATCATGCCTAGAGGACCTCAACAATGGCTAAGGCTTCTTTCCTTTTTTTCTATCTGCTCCTTCTTCTTACTGTTCATTAGCATCCTCTTCACTCATAATTGGTACTTTACTTGAGTTGTTGGGTGACTCATCATTTTGTCCATACCAAGACTAATTTTCAAGAAATTCCACATCTCTTGAGAGAATCATCTTGTTGTTCAATGGGTCATACAATCTGTATGCCTTTGATTCTAAGTTGTATCCTATGAAGATGCACTTCACACCTTTGTCATCTAATTTTTTCCTTTTCTCTTTAGGCACATGTGCATATGCAACACATCCAAACACCATTAGGTGTTCAACTATCTATCTTCCTCATGACCATGCTTCTATTGGAATTATACCATGGACTGCCTTTGTAGGACACCCATTAATTAGGTAAACTACTGTTGCCATAGCCTCTCCCCAAAATTTAGTTGGAGACCTTTCTCTTTCATCATGCTCCTTGCCATTTCTACAATGGTCCTGTTCTTTCTTTCAGCTAATCCATTTTGCTATGGTGTATAGTTGGCTATGAGCTCTTTCTTTATACCATGTTTCTTGCAAAAATTTACAAAAGAATTGGAGGTATACTCCCCTCCTCTATTTGATCTTAGGACCTTGATATAGTTTCTACATTCTCTTTTAGCCTAGGCTTTGAACTCAAGAAACTTATCAAATGCTTCAAATTTAGATTTCAAAAAATAAATCCATGTCCTACGACTGAAATCATCAATAAATGTCATGAAATAAGTACTCCCCCCAATTGAAGTAACTTGCATGGGACTGACTAGGTCAGTATGCACTAACTCTAATGGATATCTAGCCCTCCTAGAAATTCCATAATTAAAGGGAAGCCTATGTTGCTTACCCAAAATACAAGCCTCACACTTGTCACATGAATTTTCTATATGTGGCAAACCTTCTACCATTATTTTATTTGACAACAAATTTAAACCAACATAGCCTAGATGACCATACCTAAGGTGCCATAGCCATGAGGGGTCTTCAATCACACTCCTTAGAGCTGATTGTGTGAGAGGTGCAGCACCAACTTGAGATAAGAAACATGTCTCTATCCTCAAGGGAAACATTCTATTCTTTTTCATTTGAATTGTTGCAATTAAGTTCTTACTCCCATCCTTTTAATGAATGGCACATGTGTCATTCTCCATTAGCACTTTTTATCCATTTTGAATGAGCTAACCGATGCTCATCAAATTGTGCTTCATACCAGGTGAAAATACACATTTTGTATTTCCTTCTTCTAACCTTGGTTGGTGTAGACCATAATAGATCCTTTTCCCACTACTCGTAGAGCTCCATTGTTACCCATTTTAATATTAGATTTGAAACTCTTGTCAATGAATGAAAAAATGGTTTCATTACCACTCATGCGGTTGCTACATCCACTGTCAAGGTACCAAACTTTAGGGCTTCCTTCTTCACCAACATTACATATGATGAAGGCAGTGACATTGTTTTCACTTCCCATGTTCACATCAGCCACATTTGCTTGTCCTGACTGATCATTTGGCTTCTTCCAGCATTCACTTGCATAATGCCTATATTTATGATAGTAGTAGCATTCTAAATTACTCCTATTTGAGTTTTAGTTTTTCTTACCTCCTCTTGAAGTATTTTGTGAGCTACTTGCTTCATCTACTCTTCCTAAGCTTTCTGCTGCAACATTTCTTTGTCCTCCATTACCTTGGCCTTTGCCTCTAAAGTTTTAGCTTGAGCCATTTCTTCCTCTCCCCCTTCCTCTTGGATTTGAATAAGCCTTGAATTCTTGCTCTTGGGAAGAAGAATATGTAGATCTGTTGATCCTATGTTCATTGGTTTAAAGAGTAACCATCAACTCATCCATTGTGAAAATAGTGAGGTCTTTTGCCTCTTTTATGGTCATAACCAAACTGTCATATTTATGAGGTAAACTCCTCTATATCTTTTCCACTATCCTCTACTGTTGATAGCCTTCTCCATTTGACTTTAGTTGGTTAATCAAATTGGAGGTCCTTGAACTAAAATCTACAACTAATTCATTTTCCTTCATTTGAAGGTTCTCAAACTCCCTCATATTCTGTAGATTTACTCTATGGACTTTATTAGTCCCCTTGAAGTTTTTCTCAAGGATATCCCATGCTTCCTTTTCATAATTTGCTGCTGTAATCTTTGGGAATACTATCTCTGTCATTCCTACTTCAATCAAACTTAATGCCTTTGCATCTTTCCTCCTTGGCTCTTTCAAATGAGTCTTTTTTGCATTTGTGAGGGTAGCATACTGAGTTGGGTCTGTCACATCATTGAACGAATTTATAAAAAGACTCCCACAAATAATTTACATCCATTATGGTCTTCATCTTCTTTGCCGATGTATCATAATTTTTCCCATTAAAGGATGGTGACTACTACCATATCTTTCCTATATCTACTACCATGTCAAATATCCCAAGGAAATAAATTCCCTAAATCACTATGGATGTGGGGCCTCAAAGCTCTAATACCATGTGAAAAAATAAATCACAAGTTTCAAAAACTTTGCTCGGCACTAACTATTTTCGAGTGCTAGTTTGCTCGACACCTTAAGGAGCCGAGTGGTAGTTTGCTCAACACATGAAGGTGCTGAGTGATAGGCAGTAGGTGCCGAATTAGCTCGGCACAAGAAGAAGCTAAGTAAGCTTGCCACATGAAGGGCAATGCTCGACAACAATGGATGTTGAGTGAGCTGAGCTCAAATTGGAAAAAATTATAACTTAGAGAAATTTCAACGTGAATGTTTCCACATTAAAAATAGAGAGCCAAAGCTTGAAGCTTCTAAAAAAACTTCTCAAATGCAATGAATAGAGGAAGAACAATGGATTCAAGTATGCCTTCTTGCTTTCTATAGAAATTTGATTAAAAACATTACAAAATTTGGGAGCATTCAACTTCAACCAGAAAACCCTAAAATAACCCTAAACTGGTAAAACTTCAAACTTCAATGAATTTTAAACTTGCAGCTCTAATGGCTACATACAATGGTGCCTAGAGCAATCACTGCTTCAACAGGACAAAACCAAAAATAGAAAACTTATAGAGTGAACAAGGGAAACACTTTCCAACTAGATCTGTTGATCTCTTTCCTTTTGCTTTTCTCTACTCTGCAACTTCTTTTTTCTCTACTCTGGTGAACTGAGTCTCTGAATGAATGAATGTAGAAAATATTCCTTTTGTCGTATTCCATTTTCCCTCTCAACATGATTTCAAAACTCACCTACCACATTCATGTTTATGACTATTGTGCAAGTTAGCAGGGATGGTAGGTGGGCGTTTAGCTCTAGGGGCAAACGACCTTTTGCATTTAATATTCCAACAAGTCAATCCTTACTAGACTTATTAGAGTAAATAATTAATTATTAATTAATTATTCTATTACTTAAGCTTACTTAGGTAAATGTATTTATTAGTTGTAGTCTAGGAGTTAGCTATAAGTTGTTGAGAATACAGGAGTTTGTTCTCTTGTAAGTCATACTTATCCTCTCACCTTGTTCGAGGACTTTCCACCTTATGTGGATGTATGCTTAGTTGTTGGACTTATCTCCTAGCATCTTCTAGTTTGTTCTAGGAGATTCCTTGAGGCCTTTATAAGTTGTCTCTCCCTCATTGTATCAACATCACAAATCTCATAATTGCATATTGTAACTACATTTTTTCTTGTGTTGCAATATCTTCCTCTCTCTCATGTCCATTTAGGGTTTTTCCCTAGCTCCATGCTCTTCCTTCCTTGGATTCCCTTTGATAGGTTATTTGCATGCAGGTGATCTTGGGCATCTTCAGAGTTGGATTTCATCAACTCCAATAGGACTATTATCATATGCAAGACAGTCATAAATTCTTGATTTATTCAAGTTGGAAAATGTGTGCTCAACATTATCAAGATTTTGAAAAGGGTTAGAAATTTTATTTTCAATTTTCTCTAGATTTGAAGAATAAGGAACTCCAATCACCTAGTTTTGTAGATTGTATAAATTCCAAGCTCTATTTATGAAAAAGTGAAAATTTCTAATACTTTGTAAATTTACTATTAGAAGTTGCAATTTCTGTGCATTCTTTATCTTTTGAGATGTATATACGATGCATAAAGAGGCACCCAATTTACATTTAGTTGCAACTCTTCCAAACATGTCTCCTTACAATTTTGTTGTATGAGAATCTATAAGGATTTCATTTACTTAAGAGGGGAAAAAGGATTTAAGATAATTGGCTTTTTGGAATTTACATTTGTTCAACATTCAATTGCATTCTTTTCCTCATATGATATGCTAATTGGTCAATAATTGAGATGATAGATAAACTGATGACTATAAAAGTCATAATTCAAACAAGTTTTATTTTCATGTAGTGGAAAGTATGTGGGGTTAAGTGTAATTATAATATTAAATATAATTTGATGAGGTATATTACAACATGGTTTCATTAAAAGACAATAGTTAAGAAATGTAGTTGATTGTAATTTTAATATTAAATATAGGCAAGAACCAACTAAATCATTATGATAATTTGTGAGTCTATTAAGTGAAGAGCTTAGGTTCAAATTTTCTCTAGCTTTAGTAGTTTAAATAATTTTATCACAAGAAATCAAATTAATACATTAGAATAATTTAATGAAATTATAGAAATTTTATTTTATCTAAACAAACTTTCATTGGATTTAAAATTAGAATATTTATTTATAAATGAATAAGGTTAAGAGATATTTTATTATTTAATATAAAATTGTATAACTAGAATTATTTTTGTTTTTGATTGGTAGTAGTACATTTTATTAATATATCCAAAGGAAATATAGCTCAAAATTTGTAACTTCACCATTCCCTTTAGTTTCCATGGCTACTATTACAACCCTTTGAACTCCATGGCTACATCTGTACATGCCTTCCATCCACACCTCTAGTTTACAAATAAAAATATTAAACCCCTATTCACCTAAATGTATTCATTAATAGACTAAAACTACTAAACATTCATAGATTCCATCTATAACCTTTGGCCTCCTCTTTATTCTTACAATTCACAGAACCATTGAGTATAACAAAATATCACCAAAAAACTACACACCATATTTACTTCCATCCTAAATAGAAGAAAAATCCACAAGCATGTAGAGCATTTCCCATTTACTAGTTTCTTCTATGAAATTGAAGCTTCATACATTGCAAATAATGTTGGCATCTTGTAGCACATCTTGGAACCCTAACAAATCCTTACACCATGATATAATTACCCTAACTACCAATTATGCATAATAGGGTCCTAGGCTCCCAAGAAAGGTTTTGATGGGTTCTAATACCCCTAATACTTACTACGTCAATGTTAGCAAAATCAATTTAAAAACTTCTCCACTAGGATGTCCTTCCAAGTCACAATATTCTTATTTTTATGCCTTAATCCTTATAATTCAATCAAGCAACGTAGCCTCCAATTCATATAGATTCTTTTGTAAGAGTGTGGAGGTCATGAAAATTCACTTGATTCATTGAACAAGGTGCAAAAAGTTCACTTCTAGCCTTAATTTTCATATCGATCTCCCTAATTTTTCAATTAGGCCTTGTATCCTTTTTAGGCCTCAGTTAGCCATCTATCCTATTTTTAAGGGCTTAACTCACAAAACTTCCAAAAGGCTTTCCAAGTACATTTCTATTCTAGATGCCCATTATAAAACACTAATATATTTTGTAGGTTTCATCCTTCCACTATATCCGTAAATGCCCTAACCCAAACATAAGGGTTTCTAGCCTATTTGAATGCTTTGTTAACCATTCACTAGTTTAGAGCTTCAAAAATCAACAAAATGGACTCAACTTCTCTTCATACTCTAGCCACACCTTTTATGGACTCCAACTAATACCTTTTAACTATTTGATTGACTCATTCAATGAATCCTTGCATGAATTAATGGATTGTTATATGTCTAGACCTGGTCGAGTTATTAGCCAACTTGCTTGTGGCAAGACCTCAAAATTCATGGCTTGACATTAATGGGCCAAAACTAAATAAAAAACCAAAATATAGTAGATTTCCTTCTCTTCAAGACCTCCAATGGCCATTATGAATTAACGATGGAGTTATGAAAAAAAAGACATTATTTCCACAAAGCCCTAAACCAATTCAGTGACCTAACTAAGTGAACTTTGAAATTTTATTAGACACCATAAATTGAACACCAATGCACATAGATAATTGAAAATAAATCAAACAAGGTATACTAACTACATACAAGATGGTCATTTTGCAGTATGACTATGCACAAAATTGTATAAATTATCAAGCTTTTTTAACATAAATTCATCACAACAAGCAACCCAACCTTGCATAATTTATCAAGAACTTGAATATATGTACTCAATATACCCCACCTATTTCCCAAGAGTTTATAACTAGTTGGCACACTTCTTAACTTTCTTGTGAAATGTTGTCAAGAAACTTGACAATGTTGCAAATATGTCATTAACAACATTTTACAACTAAGAACAACTTTAAATGTTTGATGTTGGGTGATCCCACAATACTGTGTACCACTTTTGTGGCACAAAGAAAATTGTGAAACAATGGGAAATTTCCAAATTTCATTTTACCTATGTTCGTGTGAACATATTAAATATGTTTTTGCGAACATAAAAGAATTTTATGTTTGCACGAACATATTTGTTTAAAATAAGGTATGTTCATGCGAACATGACCAACAAATATGTTCATGTGAACAAAAGCTTATGGTGATTTTGAGATTAAAACCTCAGTTTTGCATTTTTCCTATTCATTTTTACAGTGAGGTGAATTTGTTTTGGATGCTGGAGTGAACATATTAGATTGCTGAGTGAGCTACATCACTTTGCATCATTCTCCTCCAGATTTTGGTTGTTGCACTATTTTGGGTATGTTTATATGTTATTATTTGAATGTTCTTTTTATTTTTTTAATGTTTTTAAAGAATATTTTCATGTTAATTTAATATTTTTATTGTTTATTTATATTAGTTAATTCTATTAATTTATCATTTATATTTTTTTGTACTTTTTAGTTATATATTAGTGTTATTAGAAAATAGATTAGAAATTATTTAAAAACATTAGTCTAGAATATTAGAAAAATATTAATTTAGCATTAGGAAACAAATTTAGAACAAAATTAGTGTTAAATTAGATAAATATTAGAAAATATTAGAAAATAAAATAGTATAGAATATTGGAAAAATATTTTTAAAATATTAAAAAATGTTAATCTAGAATATTAGAAAATATTAGTATAACATTAGGAAATAAATTTAGAAAAAATTAGTTTTATTAGAAAATATTTTTAAAAGCATTAGTCTAGAAAATATTAGAAAATCATTACAAAATAATTTTTCTATTAGATATAAGAGTTTCAGAAAATACAAAGCAACCAAAGTACCACCATGACTATCAACAAGGAGGCCAAGCCTCACCATAGAAGAATAGTATCAGTTGTACAACATAACAAAAAGAGGAGAAGAAGGACTATCTAACTAAGAACATCATAGTAATTGACCACCCAAGCAGTCCAACCTAAGCGACCGTCCATCCAAACGATACTTTTATGTTCTTGAATCTACATCAGTAAGAATAATTCTTCTTTTCTAGCATTCACTTTCTTTTTGATTTCTCTGTTCAGCGTATTGCAAGCTTGCTCAAAAGCTTGCAGAGCATCCAGGGTTTTATGCCATTGGTATCCATGCTTCAACTCATAGTAGAAAAAAATAGCATGCCCATCATGAAGGAACCTTCTCATCTTGTCCCACTTGATCAGCATATTAGAAAAACATTACAAAATATTAAAAAAACAATAGTGTAGAATATTAGAAAAACATTATAAAATATCAAGAAAATGTTAATCTAGAATACTAAAAAAATATTAGTATAACATATAATGAAACAAATTTAGAAACTATTAGCCTTATTAGAAAAACATAAGAAAAAATATTAGAAAAATTTAGACAAAATATTACAAAATATTAGAAAAATATTAGAAAATATTAGTATAACATATAATGAAACAAATTTAGAAAATATTAGCCTTATTAGAAAAACATTAGAAAAAATATTAGAAAAATTTAGACAAAATATTACAAAATATTAGAAAAATATGGGAAAATATTTTTAAAAATATTAGTCGAGAAAATTAGAAAAAAAAAAAACAAAATTGATCAATAAGAGGTCAAAGCCAAGATTCATTTAGAACTATTATGTGTTGTGATTAAATGTTATTTTTTATTAACCTTGAGTAGATTCAAACCCAAGACCTCCCAGATAAGAGGCTCATAATTTACCATTGTGTTATAGGCTCTTGCCTAGAAAATTAGAAAATATTAGAAAAACATTACAAAATATTAAAAAAATAATACTATAGAATATTAGAAAAACATTGCTTGAAATATTAAAAAATGTTAATCTACAATATTAGAAAAATATTAGTATAACATTAGGAAACAAATTTAGAAAATATTAGTCTTATTAGAAAAATATTAGAAAAAATATTTGAAAATATTAGAAAAAATATTACAAAATATTAGGAAAATATTAGAAAAGGAAAAGAAAATATTAGAAAAACATTACAAAATTTTCAAAAAACAATATTCTAAAATGTTAGAAAAATATTACAAAATATTAAAAAAATGTTAATCTAGAATATTAGAAAAATATTAGTAAGTATAACATTAACAAAAAAAATTAGAAAAAATTACAAAATATTAGAAAAACATTAGAAAAAACAAAAAAAAAACATTAGTCTAGAAAATTAGAAAATATTAGAACTCTATCTCCAACCCTAACCCTAATCATAATTCTATTTCCAACCCTAACTGTAACTCTAACTCTAGAACTCAAACCCTAACTCTAATATTAACTCTAATTGTAACCCTAATCCAACAAAAGAACTCAAACCCTAATCTAACCCTAGAACTCAAAACCCTAATCTAACCCTAACTCAATTTCAAAACCTAATCTAACACTAACCATAGCTAAAACCCTAATCTAACCCTAGAATCATAACTTTAATCTAACCCTAACTTGAAAAATCTAACCCTAATCTAACCCTAACTATAATTGAAACCCTAAATAAAACCCTATTCTAACCCTAGAACTGTAACCCTAATCTAACTATAACCCTAGAACTCAAACCCTAATCTTTAACCTAACTTGAAAACTCTAACCCTAACTATAATTGAAACCCTAATATAACCCTAGAACCATAATGCTAATCTAATTGTAACACTAGAACTCAAACCCTATTCTTTAACCTAACTTGAAAACTCAAACCCTAATCTAACCCTAGAATCATAACCCTAATGTAACTATAACATTAAAACTCAAACACTAACCCTAATTCAAACCCTAATCTAACCCTAACTCAAAATTAAACCCTAATTTCTAACGCCAACTCAAACTCTAACCCTAACCCTAACTAAAACCCTAATCTAACCCTAGAACTGTAACCCTAATCTAAACCCAACTTGAAAACTCTAACCCTAACCATAGCTGAAACCATAATCTAACCCTAAAAACATAACCCTAGAACTCAAACCCTAATCTTTAACCCTAAACCTACCTCAAACCCTAATCTAACCCTAATTCAAACTAAAACCCTAATTTCTAACATAACTCAAACTCTAACCCTACCCTAACCCTAACTCAAACCCTAATCTAACCATAACCCTAGAATTCAAACCCTAATCTTTAACCCTTACCCTAACTCAAACTTAAACCCTAATTTCTAACCATAACTCTAACTCTAACCCTACCTTAACCTTAACTCAAACCCTAATCTAACCTTAGAACTATAACCCTAAAACTCAAACCCTAATCTTTAACCCTAACCCTAACTCAAACCCTAATCTAACCCTAACTCAAACTCAAACCCTAATTTCTAACCCTAACTCTTATGCCAACACTACCCTAACCCTAACTCAAACCCTAATCTAACCCTAGAATCGTAACCCTAATTCAATTGTAACCCTAGAACTCAAATCCTAATCTTTAACCCTAACCCTAACCCAAACCCTAATCTAACCCTAACTCAAACCCTAATCTAACCCTAACTCATACTCAAACCCTAATTTCTAACCCTAACTCAAACTCTAACCCTAATCTAACCCTAACTTGAAAACTCTAACCCTAATCTAACCATAACCCTAACTAAAACCCTAATCTAACCCTAGAATCATAACTCTAATCTAATCCTAACTTGAAAAATCTAACCCTAATCTAACCCTAACTATAATTGAAACCCTAATCTAACCCTAGAATTGTAACCCTAATCTAACTATAACCTTAGAACTCAAACCCTAATCTTTAACCCTAACTCAAACCCTAATCTAACCCTAACTCAAACTCAAATCCTAATTTCTAACCCTAACTCAAACCCTAATCTAACCCTAACCCTAACTCAAACCCTAATATAACCCTAGAACAATAACCCTAATCTAATTGTAACCCTAGAACTCAAACCTTAATCAAACCCTAATTCTAACTCTTATGTATGATATATTGATGTGTAGATTAGATGATGTATGATTACATATCTTTTAAATAAAAATTTGTGTACTAGACTACATGTACATATATGTGTATTTATAATATATATTAGCTCAATCATTGTAGATATGACATTACACAATTAGCTTGCTCATCAGCCACAACTCATGGTGGGGCTCATGTTGTGGCTCCTAGTGCGGCTCCTATTATAGCTCCTGGTGTGGCTCCTGGTGCAACTCCTAGTGTAGGTCTTGGTGTGGCTCCTGGTGAACTTCCTGGTGTGGCTCTTGCTAGAGGTCTTGGTGTGGCTCCTGTTGCGACACCTCCATGCAATGGTATTGATGCATTATTTGCATTTGCGAAGTAGGAGGTTATTAGATTAGAGAAGTCTATATTGTCCTTTGATGATGGTTTATATAGAGACATATGTGTGACCATATGTAGGAGCTTATAGGGTCTCATTGCTAGATTTAGAGAACATCATTCATTTACCCCTAATGTATTAGTTGCCATATCTAGGGAGCTTAGAGCTAAGATTTCAAGAGATGCATCTTTTGATGTCTTCAAGAGGGTGACCCCCAAAGATGTCATCAAACGAGATTTGTTTCGATCATATGAGGGTACCCAGTGCAGGATGAGAGGCTATCGAATGACACACTATAGAGATCATGTTGTCACCAGTATGATCTATCCTTGTTTCTTAGCCACATATGGTCATTATCCTAATAATGGTTAGATACCTCTTTATTTTTCACAGCAATTGTACGCTAAGTTCTACATGGGGCTCAAAATCAACTACTTAGATATTCCAATTTTTTGTAGATAAGGGCATGGTTAGATCATAGATCATGACTAGTATCAAAATCCATAATGTCTACCACTTCCAAATGTCAGACAGTTCATTGGGCAGAGACTTCCTCTAGTGACTCTAGCACTAGCTTCTATTGTCAATAGAGTTGTCATTGCTTTGTAGAGGGGAGCAATTGATAGTATTGGACACATTGCATCTATGGCTGCTAGTATCACATATGACTCTCTTAGTCATTATATTCACACTTGATGAAGTCATCTAGGTCAACCATCTTTAGAGGCATCGAGTAGCACTTCAAGTACCTCCCTTGATGAGACATATAGAGTTGTTGGAGTACTAGTACTAGGTGATGTTTGTACTCTTTCTAGACAACACGCATATGTATCTAGCACTTTATTTTTTGGAGGATCTATTGCAAGGTATCAGTTATTATTTTAATACATAGGGGATAGCAATTCACTTAGTGATGGATGCCATTAGACAATATCAGAGCCCCATATTTTCGTAGGCACAAACCACACTAGTGACAATCACCATACATCATAGCTCACAACATTCTACACTAGACTCATGACACTCTACAAATGGCTCAAGCATATGAGTTAGAGATGTCAAGATCACAACTAAGGGCCTTGATGATTTTGTTGAGAAATTACAAGGGATATAAGATTGATACGAGTCAGAGCATGGAATTTTCATCATACATGGACATGTTATTCCAACCTAGCACTGATTCTACACCATTACTGAGCCAGTTACACATGTCACTTCACTCATCATTACTAGCAATTGGAGATTTTGGTGTTGAGGATACTTTAGGAGATTGAGGCATTAAGGGTGGTTCAATAGGTGTTGGAGTTTTAGGAGATAATTCTAGTGTATTAGGATGGGATGTTTACACTAGAGGTGCATCGATAGATGATACGATAGAGTCTGATAATCATCCTCCAGCTCCTAAGACCTAGGTACATATATATAATATTTTAAAATTTAAATATATGAAATTTAAAAATAGTTCAGAGAGATATTTAAAAGTTACAATAAATGGTGTAGGCACAGGTCACCGAGCACATTGTTACATCTAGTGTTGATCAAGGCATGTACATCAAATAGAGGATTCTACTTAGACACCCAGTAGTATTCAGGTACACATTTTAAATAGTTTGTAAAGTTATTTATGTTTCAAAATATATGCACTCATATTCATGTACACATGTATATATATTTACAGGGCTTTGTTGTTGCACCTCGGCCATAGGATGTACAAGAGACTCGATCATAAGGTCATTCTATTCGTATGCATCTTGTGGGGTCCCTCTAGTAGTAGTAGATTTATATATTTTTTGATGCATTTATATATTGGAGACTTTGTAAATTCTAGAGACTTACATACATGTGTATTGTAGTACCTCAATGACATATACATTTTACTATTTATTTGACTATTTAGTACTTCAGTAGATGGATGAAATGTATTTGAGTATTTATATTTACTACATACATGTTTATTTGAGACTTATAGTTTGCGTACATGCATTTCAGTAGAGATATTAGATGTAGATGTTCATTCTTAAGATGTACATGTATGTGTATATTTTTGTATTCCAGTAGAATATTCTTCATGAATTAGATTATAGATTTTAAATTTTAGATTTGTTTTTTATCATTATAAAATAATCAAATTAACTTCTCTTTACTTAATTCAATAGTTAAATATGAAGAAGTTCCAAATTGATCTATGAACCTAATTTATAATTTAGAAAAATAATAATAATATAAGGTGATTAAATTGAATTCATTACTTGTTTTTAACATCTAACCCTAATATAATTAATGTTTTATTGTTATCATCACTAGCTTGTGTTCAAACTATGCCCATTTTATCTAAGCAATTGAATTATTTTTCATGCTAATTATATTAATATTGTTAGAGCAAAAGGTTAATTTAATTTCATTAATTAAATTATCTTTTCTCCCTTCTTAAAATTTTTCTTTATGCACTTTTTACATTCTTTATTTAATAATTAATTTGTAATTATTAAATAGCTTTTACCTTTTAAGTTATCTTTTGTAACTTTTTAGGTTACCCTTTTTCGATTTCGATCTATTTTTATAAGGATTGATCTCTTTGTAATCCTATATCTTTTCTTTATCTTAGAATACAATTTGCATATTTTTAGAGTAAATCCTTCCTCTTCTTGTCTTTTTCTTCTCTATGGCAGGTTTTCTACATGTAGGTATTCAAGGGCTTTGTGGATTTGATTTACATATTTTCTCAAATCTTTCATGGTATCAGAGCCAGATTTGTTGTAGCTTGTTTGGTATTTGGAGAAAAAGGGAGAACAAGGGTTTGATGGATCAGATCTGAAGTTTTTCAAGTATTTTTTGTGAAAATAAGGGGTCTCTAAAATTTGGAGCACTTTGAGGCCAAACAGACATCATGGTTGGATCTAGAAGGCATCAAGGCCCCTATTTCCATATAAAGTTCATCCATTTTGGACAACGTTGATCTAGGAGGCAAAAAAAATTCCCCAACAGGGCCCTATGGCCTCTACATGCACTCCAATGCAAGATTTTTCTTAAAAATCACAAAAAAAATTGGTAGTTTTTGAGCCACCATGGTTAACTAACTACAGCAGCATTATTATGGTCACTGCTTAGTGGTTTCGTTAGTGGCTCCACTGGTAGCTCTGCTGCAACAGCTTTGGTCCACCACTCACCTCTACCACTTTGGAGTGGTGCCTTTTTTTAAAAAGATTTTTCTTTTTTAATTTAAAAAAAAAAAAAAAAAATTCTTGCTCATATGGGGGCCCTACTTTTTTTATAACTTGACCATACAGAGGTCTTTTTTCCATCTGAAAGAAGCATCAAAAATCTGGTTCTAAGACAAAAATGATGGATACAGATTTTTTTGGTTTTGATCTAGTTTGGTTTCTTTTTTGGATAGTCAAAGCTAGATGTTTAGTTTTTCACTCCGGAGGACATATCTTGAGTGTCCCATCTCTATTTTTTGAAAACATTATATTTTTGGAAAGATGGTTCAGTCCTCCTTTTAGAAACGCTAGTTTTTCTTCTAGATTCTACTCCATGCTATTTATATCATGTTTTTTTTCTTTATTGCAATATGATGGATATCTTGTGTGTTTTAGATCTAGGTATCATTTTTGTAGCATGAGATCTCTTTTTTTGGACTGTATTATCTATTGTATCTGCTCTTTACCCTTTCTAATTATTGTTGATATCATTTGTAAGAATTTTTATGCAAACACACTAAGATAAAGTGCCTCTCCTTGCATTTTTGGGATCTTTTTCATCATTGTAACTTGTTGTACTCACACTACATTATAAAGTGCCATAGAGGGATAGTTTCTTTCTTTTTAATACCCTCTTCCTTTATCAAGTGAGTGTCCCTTCCATGACATTAGCCCATGATGTGTTGATGACACATGCCTTTATAGGTGTTTGTACCCCTTTCTCACTCTTAATGTTCTTGGTTCTTTCTATTTTGCAAGAGATATTGGCCCACTTTCTCAATTGCCTATCACTGCACCCTTGTCTACATTAGGAGGGTTCTTCTATTGTTTCTCATGCTTCCTTGGTTTGATTGATTAGCTCTTCAAGCTTTGGTGTTTCATGCCATCTATATTTTATAGTTCAATTATTTGCCTTTGTTTGCCTCCCGATTCGATGCAGATTATAGTCATCTCTACCTAGTCAGGTTCTATTTTAGAAGAAGTTTTACATACGAATAGTTTCTTTTTGACAAATTTTTTAGTTTCTACATTCTTCAATGGTTTTCTTCTTGATTCCTCTTGTTCCTATCTTTTGGAACAATTCCTCTAGTTGGAGGCTTTTGCAATCCTTCACTAGGTTTTTAGCTACCTCTTTCTGGAGTAGATTTTTCCCCACTGGTTTTTCTCTATTTCTTTGTTTTATAGAGATTTTTTTGTGATTGGGTACCTCATTAGGCCTTGTTGCCTAGACCCAAGTTTTCTTTCAACATTGCGTTGCAGTTTCCTTGTTCTTTATGCATTGTTTGTAACTGCATTGTTGCTCATCTTAGGGGGTGTTAGAGAAAAAGGCTAATTTAATTTTATTAATTAAATTACATTTTCTCCCTTCTTAAGATTTCTCTTTATGTGCTTTTTGCATTCTCTATTTAATAATTAATTAGTAATTTTTAAATAGATTTTACCTTTTAGGTTACCCTTTTTAACTTTTTAGGTTACCCTTTTTAGTTTTTGATCTCCTTTTATAAGGATTTATCTCATTGTAATTCTATATCTTTTCTTTATCTGAGAATATAATTTGCATATTTTCAGAGCAAATACTTGCCTCTTCTTGTCTTTTTCTTCTCTATGACAGGTTTTTACATGTAGCTTCATGGATTTGATTTGCATATTTGCTCAAATCCTTCAAATATAGGTGCTAAAACTACTAAATTAATCCAAATGATTTAGATTAAAAATTTAAAACATTATACTTATTTGTAATCATTATAAAATAATCAATTAGTAGGACTAAAGATACATATTTGTTTTATGTGGATAAAAATATGCTAACTAGGTAAGCTGCCAATACATTATTTTTAAAAACTTATACAAAATATAATATTCTTAAAACCTTCATCCAAGGTAATTATTATTATTAAAATGTATACATTTAAAGGTTCTAAAATTTGATATATCAAGGTAAACAACTTTAAGTTAATTCAAATTATTATAAAATAAATCTTATGAAGAACTAATATCTATTTAAGATAATATTATTAAATTAATATAACATTCATCCCTTCTAATTGTTAAATCAATTAGTAGGACTAAAGATACATATTTGTTTTATGTGGATAAAAATATGCTAGTAGGTAAGCCACTACATTATTTTAAAAAACTTGTACAAAATATAATATTATTAAAAACCTTCATCCATGGTAATTAATATTATTAAAATGTATACATTTAAAGGTCTTGAAATTTAATATATCAAGGCAAACAACTTTAAATTAATTCAAATTATTATAAAATAAATCTTAAGAAGAACTAATATCTATTTAAGATAATATTATTAAATTAATATAACATTCATCCCTTCTAATTGTCTACATTTAAAGGTCTTAAAATTTGATTTAAATTAAATTATCTACCATCTCAAAGGCTAGTTCAAACATGATGTACACTTATAACATGTAATATCTTCTCATGATCTTCACTGTCTAGTCTCCACTTGTAACATACATGCTTAAATTTGATTGGATGTAGACAAAGCCTAGTAGCAACAACCAGATGGATGCATTTTAAAACCTTGTTGTCATTGATAATCAACAAAGTTTATTCCATGTTGGACTATTTTTTCTTGCTTGAAATATGTTCCTTGTATCACAATAGAACCTACACCAAAAATTTAAATATTTTAAAATTTGCTTGATATAAAGTTACCTAGATATATATAAATATATATATGTACATGCACATGCATGTATAATACCTATGGGGAATGATGTTTCATCACTTTCTTCAAGATTATATAACTTTTTCCTCTCTGTATTACATCACAAAAAATAATAACTGACACCTTCATGATTTCCAAGTTCAGCAATCATTGCAAATACATCTCCTGCAGAATAAGTATACATATATGTACAATATATAAGACAATTTATTGATAATTAAATAATAAGTTGAAATTAATTAGCAAGTTGAGATTAATTTTTATGATACTTACCCACTTTTACCAATCTAGAGATATGATTATAATCATTAGAAATCAATGGAATATCATCAAAATTCTCATCATATTTATCAAATGTATTGGTAACATCAAGTAGTACCAAAATCCATGCACCTATATATCCACATGTTTGATTGATGCATTCTTGATAGTCTTCATCAATGCAACTGTTACAAAAACATGAGTATTCTCTTGTCTTCAATGTCCAATTGTGATTATTTGTACTCATGAATGAATGTAAGGAACATGTCTTTTCTATCATCTTGTAACCATGCATATTTCTTCTATTAACGCCTGAAAGTTCATATTAAAAATATGGACAAATTAAATTTAAACTTCAACAAATCAAGGAAAAATTTTAAAATGAAAATTTTAATTTTAATTGTATAAAATTTAAACAAATGTATACATCCATACCTATTATCTCCCAAAAAAATCTAAATGGTACCTGTTGAATCATTGTTGATGATGTCTCAATCTTGTCTGATGCAAAATATGTCTTACACCATTCAACAACACTACGTGCATTATTTATATGAAATCCCTAATAATTCATTTGATACTTTTGTAGGGCACATTTGATGCAAGCTCTAGCACCATCATGTTCACCTTTTCCTTGCCCACTCTCAAAGAAATTCCATATGTGTTTTATATTCTCATTACGATGATAATTTTACATAATGCATAAAATGGTCTAGATGATTTGAACTATGCGGCACACCCATCAGACCAAGCATAATATTTATCAACACTTATGTCTCTTTCTTTCAAATAAGAAAAAAACATATTGAAGAAATGTTCTACATAGTGAATGTCATGTTTTTTATCATCACTTATATAAAAGTGATATTCCTTTGCAATGACTCATGCTTCAAGTGTACCCTAAACACTATCCAAGTCTAATTGTGCATGTCTATAACAAACATGTACCATGATAGTGACCTACTTAGAAAAAAATTAATTTGATTGAATTTATTTCTAATGAAAAAAAGAATAGTTCTCTACAAAATCAATGACTGATACAATCATTCCAAGTGGGAAATTATCTCACAAAGTTTGAAACTGTTGTGCTTTCTACTTTACAAAGAATGTGTGATGAATATAAGATTGAATCAAATTCTTAAATATATCCATAAATGTTACAACATGTAACTCCTCTTCAACATATTCCACCCTTTTTTTCTCTTTCCCCAACTTTGTTTGATTCTTTACAAACTTGTAACTTTTGCAATTCATCTTTTTTGTTACATCAATATTTTCAATTTTCAAAGAAAATAAAGCCAATTCACCACATGTTTCACATAATCCTTTGATACAATTTATTTGACTAGTTGGATCATCTATTTTGCAACATAGAATGGATGATATAAACCTACTTCTCCTACTAGGAGGAGCAGCATGAAAACCATATGTGTCTTCTAAAAAGTTTTGAAATACTTGATAGTGGTTATCAAACTCAATATGATGACAAAAATGACATGTTTCAAACACTTTTTTTGACCTCACAAAGTATGGCTTCAACTTTTGAAACAATATTTGCCCAATTTTTACATTAGGATGTTCACTACAAAACGACACATATAACTCATGTTGTGTTGTGTTAAACCAATCTTTTGTATGATGTTCACATTGACTAGATGCAATCTTACACCTAATAACATCTCTACTATTTGATGAAGGATGAGTGTTATCAATCCCAAATGATACGACTAAATTTTTAATTCCTCATCAATCATATCAAAATACAGTTCTCTACACATCATTTCCCAATTGCCTCCATAGTACTGTCATCCAGAATTAATCTTCTCTTAACATATTCTCTCATTTTTTTCCTACTAAAACCCATTTCAAATGAAATTGAAGATGTTTTTCTATCTTCGATCATATTCCTATTTTCAACAAACATCAATGTCACTTTTCTTGTCATGGACTTATCTTTAGTTTGAGACTAATTTCCTATGTTTCTCAAACCTTGTTTGATATTTTCAAATTAGAAAATCTTCTCTTCTTTGATGTTGTGTCTACACCTAACAGTTTCAATGCCTCTTGCAACTTTTTTTGTGTGAGAAAAAGTTAAAGCAACTGAGCTTGTTCAAGTGTTTCAATGTTATAAAATTTTGTCATTATTTCTCTTATTTTCTTATTCATTGACCTTTTCTTAGACAAACTTAAGGGTTGAACAGTAGTTGCAAGTGTTCTCAATTTATTCACATCCATTTTAACTAAATGATCTAATTTTTTATGATAAATTCCATTCTTTACAAATTGGGCAATATTTATGAGTTCATCTAGACCAATTCCTACACCTGATCATGACCCATCTCTAACTTCTATTACTAGAATTTCTACAAGGAGCAATCTTGAGCCTTCTCCAACATTCATTGTTTGAGATTTTGTAGGGAAAGATTCTGACCCTTGTTCAACTTTTGTTACTTGAACTTCTATAGGGAGTGATCTTGAACCTTCTTCAATATTCATTGTTTAAGATTTGGTAGGGAGCGATCTTGACCCTTCTTCCATATGCACTTCTTCTACTTTTATCGAGCCTCCTTCAACATTTTCTTTACCTTCACCTTGTTGATTATCTCCAACAAGTTTATAAATGAATCAAATTAGATTTAAAAATAAGATTGATACATAATTAAATTCAAGACCATGAAAATAAATAAATTATATATATATATATATATATATATATATATATATATATATAGACCTTGTTTAATTTGATGATAACGTGCCAAGGTTTTCTAAAGATTTCTTTGTTCTACTTCATGAGATCTCTTCCTTGCATTTTTTTTTTCTCCTTTCTTTTTTCCCATCATAAAATAATTAAAATTAAAATTTTGTAGTTGCCTTCAAAAGTTCGCAGTAACATTATAAAATTTTCGTAGAAACTTTATAAAATTTGGCTTCACTTTCAAACTTTAATCCTCATTGCTCAAGTGACATCAACATTTGATCTTTTACATGTTTGACCAAACATAAGTTTTTTTGATATGTTTGTGTGAACCCATCAAATTAATTTTCTAGCAACTGGAATTTTTTGCCTTGTATTTTCGTGTGAACATGTTAAATATGTTTGCATAAACATAGTGTTTGCACGAACACATGACTTTCAAAATTTTGGGGCTATTTTCTTCAAAAATAATTAAAATTGGTTGTTTTGACCCCCAAAATTGAGATCAAATGATCTCCTACTATAAAATTAAAAATATCAATTTTTCCTACTCGGAGCAAGCTATCCAATGACTATAATTGTAATACATCTTATCTTTATTAAGAAATTCAAATATGAATTTAACTCATTATAGGTTCATTAATAATTGAACATCAACTAACTTTGACACTTCAGGAGAATTTGTAGATTAGGTCAAATATTTTTTGAAATATATCTAGGAAATAGATTGTTGAGATAGCTTTCTATTAAAAAAGGAAAATTTGATTTAAGATAAGCCGGGTTCAAGTTATCCATGTCAAAATCAACGTATGTCTGAATTACGATTGATGTCACTTTAAAACTTCATAAATTATACAATATTCAACCAAATTGAATAAAACCAAATGCATCCTCTAGATATTGATGTTACCAATCCAACATTAAAATAATTACCTCATTATCATTTCTATGAAAAAAGTTATGCTAGTCAAAATGACTACCACTCTTTAAAAATGTTGATTTTTCATATGTACCACTTTTTAGGGAGATGAAAATTTTGTCTTAAATAATTTACTTATTTTTTAATTAAAAAATATGGTTACAAAGTAGGAATAGAGTAATAGAAATCACTAGCTTATGTCATCTTTAAATTATTCATATTTTTAGATGTAATGTCCCATTTTTTTGGAGGAGTTAATTATAAAGTTATCAATTAAAAAAATATATATTACAAGGTAACTTTATAAATTAAATATTAAAAAAAAATCTTTGACAAGTTGCTAGAAGAAGCAGAGAAAAATTAAAAAGGAGGCCGACCTATCAAGGAAAAAAGAATAAATAGGCATTGAGGGCTCATTGCCTATCATCGAGATTTATTATTGATTTTTGCTTATGTGCATTGTGGAGCCTAGGGTTTTTGCAAGTAGTCACAATTAGCCATTGAGAATGAAAACTCTCAATTGGTACGCAATTTTGAGGGTGTGAAAGATCACCTAAATTATTTCAACTGTGGGAAGGATATTTTAGTCCTTTCACTTGGGCTTAATTGCTGGTTTGGAGTTTCAAGTGGAGTTGCACTTTCACTATATCATCTTCAGTAGTTAGTTTCTAGTATCTAATCAATCTAGGTTCTTCATTTCAGTTTGTAGTTGTAATAAGTTCTCAATTGTATACAGCCAATTACGGTTTCTCTATAATGTGCTATGTCATAATGTTTTGGTGCTAAAATTTGACATATCATTTGTAAAAAAATTTGGTTTTCATTGAATGAATACATTGGCACTATTATTTATTTTATTTCAATAATATATTTTAGCAGTGTATTAAATTTAGAGTTTTGTTTAGTGGCCTATTGGTACAGGTCATTACAGTGGTATCAGAGAAATTTCCTGCTAGCCTAATAGGGTTACCCAACCACCATTTAATTTAGTTTACAAAAGAACCAACATAACTAAGAATATGGCTGAAATACATTCTCAAAGCCCATCTAGAAGTGTGCAAGATGATGAGACTTTACAGCAACAAGAGAGGCTTCTATAGTCAATAGAGGCAAGTACACAAGAAATGATGGTCATGATGCAACATTTGATTTGGGAAGATAGGAGGAATAATCATAATAATGACCAAGATGATAGGAGCATAGAAGGATCACAACATAGGACACAGTCTGGAATACTTAATAGACCCACACGTCCTACATTCAGAGAAGAAACTCCACCACGCACACCTAATGCTATGGTAATAGATATTGTAGATGAATTCTAACAAGCGAGGAATGAGTGGGATTCATTACCAAAATATGTACAGGATGGATGGACATTTGATAGGTACCTGAACTATAGAGCTACTAGGCAGAAGCAAGTAGATAAAACAATGAGTTTTAATAGGTCACCAACAAGTTGGTATTACCCACATTTGATGGCAGTGGAAAAATGACTACTCATGCTTGGATTCATAAGGTGGATACTTTCCTATCTTTGAAGACAATGATAGAATTTGAAGCACTCAAGTATGCCACTTTACACTTAGATGGGGCAGCACATGATTGTGGACACATGGCATGATCGCATTACAACACAATTAGGTAACCACTTATTAGGAGCTTGTGGATAGATTGATAGAAAGGTTTGATAAAAAAAATCCTAAGGTTTATTTCCAGGAGTTAGTCTAGTTGAGACAGTTAGGAGGCTTAGAACAATTTATCAATGACTTTCAAAAGCTTGCAATGATGGTGCCTGACATTTCAGAAAGGAGGCTAGTCATTTTATTCACAAAGGGATTAACTGAACCACTCAAGGGGTGGGTAAAGGCCTTTGATCCTCCTACATTATAGGAAGCCATGAAGAAAGCCCACAGTATGGAACTTGCAGCTCTAGCAAATCAGTTTAGTTCAAAGAGTTCTTCATCATTTAGAGATAACAAAGGGGAATTCAACAAGGGTAAAGAGAAGGTTAGTGACTCAAAAGACAAGCTAGCTGCACCTTGGGATAAGGAAACACTTAATGACCTATGTAGGAAGAATTTATGCTTCTTTTGTAAAGGTTCCTATGAGTTTGGTCATGATTTTCCTATGAAGCCTAAGGGGAAGGCTAACCGGGTGATGCGGGCTTATTACAAAGGTTCAGATTCAAACATCTTAGAGCACCATGATGAGGATCTTGATGAGGTAGAGGTAGATAGTGCTAAGAAAAAAGAGGCTCCAAAGATACATTTATAGGAGGCACGTATGTCTAGTAATCAAAGAGAGGGATCTTTTAGATTTTGGGGAGTCTTGGCTGGAAAAAAGATTATTACTCTGTTGGATATAGGTGCCACACATAATTTCATTGATGCATGATTTTTGGAGAGGCATGGACTCATTACTAAGGAGTTTGAGGGACTAAGAATTAAGGTAGCTGATGGATATACTCTTCGTTGTGATAGGATGGTGCGAGATCTACCTTTGCACCTGAACAACTATAAGTTTTAGGTGACCTATCATGTGGTCAACATGGGTGACATGGAAATAGTACTTGGGATGCAATGGCTACATTATTTGAAGGAGGTTACCCTAAGATTGGATGATATGGAGATACGATTCATGGTGGATGGCAAGACTCATGTGTTGAAGACTATCTGTAATGGTGATGTCAGGACTATCTCATTTAGGCAGTTGGAGAGATTAGCCAAACATAATAATATAGAGTGGGCAGAAATATGCACTTTGATGCCTATCCAGGAGGGGCAACATAAGACTGAATATCATCTAGATATTCAAAAATTGAGAATCAAGTATGGCAAGGTATTCAGTGAGATTCCACCAGGCAGGCCACTAGACAAAGCTATTAAGCACATTATCGAGTTGGAGGAAGGTGCTAAGCCTATCATGATCACACCATACCAGCACCCAAAATGACTCAAAGATGAGATCAAGAGGACCATCAATGAGTTGCTAGTAATGGGACACATCAGACCAAGTAAGTCACCCTTTGCATCTTCTGTTGTTTTGGTAAAAAAGAAGGATGGCACTCTTTGAATGTGTATTGATTACAGGGTGTTGAATAAGAGAACTATAAAGAACAAGTATCCCATCCCACACATTGATGAGCTGATAGAAGAATTGCATGGGGCTTGTTATTTCAGAAAAATTGATTTGAGATTAGGCTATCACCAGATCAGAGTTCGAGAGCAGGATATTGAAAAAACTTCTTTTAGATGTCATTACAGGCATTTTGAGTTTGTAGTCATGCCTTTTGGTTTGACTAATGCACCTGCCACTTTTCAGTCTACTATGAACAAGGTCTTCCACCATTAGTTGAGGAAATTTGTGCTAGTGTTCTTTGATGATATTTTGATCTATAGCAGGACATGGCAGGAACATTTAGAGCACTTGGAGACAATATTAAGCATTTTACAGAGTGAGTCCTTGTATGCCAAGGAGTCCAAATGTGATTTGGGGATGATAGAATTGTTGTATCTTGGACACATCATTAGTGTAGAAGGAGTGCAAATGGATCCTGAAAAAATCCATGCTATTGTTGATTGCCCACCACTAGAGAACCTTACATAGTTAAGAGGGTTCCTTGGTCAATGTGGATTCTATCATAGGTTTGTTAGTGGCTACTCACAACATGCAGTGCCCATGATAGATTTTTTGAAGAAAGGGGCATTTGTGTGGACTCAGAAGGCATAGGAGTGTTTTTTGCAGTTCAAGGAAATAATGACTACATGCCCAGTATTAGCATTACCTAATTTCACAAAGCCATTTGAGCTTCAATGTGATGCTTCTAGAGAGGGAGTTGGTGTTGTACTCATGCAGGACAAGCATACTATAGCTTACAAGAGTAGGAAACTCAGAGGGGCTAAGAGATCATTCAACATATATGATAAGGAGATGTTGGCCATCATGCATGCCTTGGCCAAATTCAGATAGTATCTTGTGGGCAGAAAATTTTGTATTAAAACTAATCATAATAGTTGAAGCACTTTTTGGGATAGTGGGACCTAAATGATCATCAGTAGAAGTGGGTGAGTAAGTTAGAGGCATATGATTTTGATATCACATATGTTAAGGGGACATAGAATATTGTTGCAGATGCTTTATCCCGTAGGCCACACCTCACTTCTATGATTTAGATATTAGATGATCGGTGATACTTGATTGTAGCAAAATATGCCAAAGACACATGGGCCTCTGCTATAGTGGAGGGGACAACAATTGACACCAGATACACTCTCATAGATGATTTAATCAATTACAAGAACAATATTTACTTAGTCCCAGGATCGAAAGTGAAGCAGTTGATTTTGAGAGCATTCCATAATTCACCTACAGTAGGCCATCTTGGGTATTTCAAGACTTATAGGTTAGTATGGGAATGGTTCACTTGGAAGGGACTTAAGGCTGATGTTTTGTAGTATGTGCGTGAGTGTTATGTTTGCCAATAGAAAAAACAAGAGCATACTTATCTAGCAGGGCTCCTACAGCCACTTCCTATTCCTGACAAGAAGTGGGAGTGCATGTCTATGGATTTTATTATGGGCTTGCCTAGGGCCCAGGGGTGTGATTGTATCTATGTGGTGGTGGATAGGCTAACAAAATATGCTTACTTCTTCCCTATCACTACTACATACTCAGCAACTCAGGTGGTAGAGGTCTTCTTCAGGGAGTTTTTAGATTACACAATTTGCCTCAAAGCATTATGAATGACAAGGACAACCGCTTCATGAATCACTTTTGGCAAGAGATATTTTGGTTGTGTGGCATTAAGCTTACACCTAGTACCAGTTATCACCCAGAGACTGATGGTCAAACAAAGATTGTAAACAAATGGGTGGAAGGGTATTTGAGGAATCATGTGGCAGATCAACAGAGAGCTTGGGTTAGATGGATATATCTCTGTGAGTATTGTTACAATACTACATATCATATAAATATACAAATGACACCCTTCATGGCACTTTATGGTTATGAGGCACCTAGTTTCTTAGATTTTTTGTTGGGAGACACTTGAGTACCCCATGCAGGTGAACTGTTATAGGAAAGTAAGGATATAATTGCTACTCTCAGAGACAACATTGCTAGAGCTTAGAACCAACAAAAATAGTATGCAGACAAGAAGAGGACTGAGCATAGTTTTGAGGTAAATGATATGGTTTACCTCATGTTGTAGCCATACAAGCAGTCCACTCTCAAGAAGAGTGGTACAGAGAAACTCAAGCCATGCTATTATAGACCATTCAAGATCATCAAACGAGTTGGTGAGGTGGCTTATGAGTTGGAGCTTCCCATAGATAGTAGAGTGCACAATGTGTTTCATGTATCACGCCTCAAAAAGGTGTTGGGTCAAAATGTGATGCCTCCTGTAGTATTACCTCCCTTGGATGATGAGGGGAAATTGATCTTAGTGCCAGAATCCATTCTGGATAGTAGAGAGAAGTAGCTTCACAGGAGAGTAATTAGAGAGTATCTAGTTAAATGGAAAGATTTACCTATTGAAGATGCTACTTGGGAGGGAGAATAGATTTTTTAGCCTCCAACATTAAGATTGCTTGAGGCCAAGGAATTTTAGGAGGGGTAGACCTATAATGTCCCATTTTTTTGGAGGATTTAATTATAAAGTTATCAATTAAAAAAAAATATTACAAGGTAACTTTATAAATTAAATAATAATAAAAAAATCTTCTATAAGTTGCTGGAAGAAGCGGAGAAAAATTAAAAAGGAGAAGGAAAAAAGAATAAATAGGCATTGAGGGCTCATTGCCTATCATCGAGATTTATTATTGATTTTTTCTTATGTGCATTGTGGAGCCTAGGGTTTTTGCAAGTAGTCACAATTGTTCATTGAGAATGAAAACTCTCAATTGGTACGCAATTTTGAGGTGTGAAAGATCACCTGAATTTGTTGCAGCTATGGGAAGGATATTTCAATCCTTTCACTTGTGCTTAATTTCTAGTTTGGAGTTTCAAGTGGAGTTGCACTTTCACCATATCATCTTCAGCAGTCAGTCTCCAGTATCTGATCAATCCAAGTTCTTCATTTCAATTTGTAGTTGTAATAAGTTCTCAATTGTATACAGCCAATTAGGGTTTCTCTGTAATGTGCTATGTCATAATGTTTTGGTGCTGAAATTCGCCATATCATTTGTAAAAACATTTCGTTTTCATTGAATGAATACATTGGCACTATTATTTCTTTTATTTCAGCAATATATTTTAGTAGTATATTAAATTTAGGGTTTTTTTAGTGGCCTATTGGTATGGGTCATTGCATTAGAGTAATAGTCACTCAAATGTGGGGTTTGTTTAAAAAAAAATGATTTTAGTGTCAAAATTGATCAAAAGTGGCACCCACTATTGTGGGATCACCCTGCTTCCTTACAACCAAAAAGGTGTAAAACCAAATTTTTAAATATTTCTATCCTATCTAGGTCCTAAACATTCCTTGCTATCACTTACCTTGTGATTTTGTAGATTTAGACCAATTTTGCAGTATTGACAACATTTTTCTCAATTAAGCAACTTTTGGCCAAACTTGGCACATTGGAAAACTTGAATCACTATTCCAAACCAAAAAAATGGGGGTTTATAAATATCCCTAATTTCCAATAGGACCATCATGTGGTCTTCCAAACAAAAATTGTAGGGTTTTTTCAAAACTAACTCTAAGGTGATCTTGCACCATTCTCCTGAGGAAGAAGGGAGTTAAGTCAGAACTAGAGATATCAATGCCAAATCTATGCCCATATTAATGAACTCTATCTTAGGTATACATGTAGCTTTTGAGTCAATCATGCCCTTCCATTTAACCAAATTCTCTATATACACTCTATGTCCCATCTTCTTTGCTACCCTTGATCCTAGGGTATTTATGCCTATGGTGTGGAAAGAATAGGTAAATGAAAGTCTTTGATTATCTCTCTAACATTAGATAGTTCTTTATCTACATTTAGGACTTGGCCTTTGTAAGGGACTAAGTCTACCATATTAAGAACTAGAGAAAGGGCTATGTATATTCGTAAATCAACCTTATAATCATTGTTCCCATACTTAGCCAAGATTTTTCAAGGCCTCAACCTTATCATCTACAATTTATTAGGTACTTCTTTTTGTACCCCTTCCTTATTCAAATGCACCATGACAAGATCACCTATTTTTAACTATAAATCTTTCTTCCTCTCATCTACCTCTTTATTGATTTTGTGGGTGTTCTCCACTACTATGTGTTTTACTTCAGCATGTACCTCTTTCATTGACTAGGAAAAGACATTTTCATATCCACTTCTTATTATCATACTTCCAAGGTCCCTAAAATCACATATGCCTCTAGGTTGTTCACCATATACCCCATTAAATGAGATTTTTCATGTGATCCTATTGACCATTTTATCATAAGAAAAATCAACTTGAAAAATAATCTAGTCCCATGTTTTGCCATATTCCTTGGTATGACATTTTAAGTGTTTTCCCAAACTCCTATTAACTACCTCTTTCTACCCATGTATTT
>CM053788.1:561611290-561668790 GCA_028749045.1 Cupressus sempervirens | reverse complement strand
GAGGTACCCATGTACATAAAATTCCCCTCAAAGAGAGAAAAAAGAGATCCCCCAAAAAGTAAAAAGAGTCAGGATTCCGAGCGAGAGGAAGAAGCCCCCCCAAAAGATGAAGCATCTTGCATCCCCAAAAAATCTCGCAAATGAAGGAAATGTTTTTTAGTGAATGGTTTGGTGAAGATATCAACAACCTATTCAAAATTTGCTAAACATCAAAGGTTAATGATGTGGCCATGGATGAGCTCCCGAATGTAGTGCATGTGGATCTCTATGTGTTTGGTCCACTAATGATGGACCGTTTGTGAGATCTGAATATCACTTTGGTTGTCACAAAATATGATTGATGGTCATCTAATTTGGATACCAAACTCAGTGAGAAGATGTTGAAGCCAAATGGCCTCAGTGTCAGCATTCATAGCCCCTTGATACTCAGCCTTAGTAGAAGATAGTGCAATAGTAGACTAATTTTTGCTCGACCAACAAACATGACCTGAACCAAGTGAGAAGTTGTAACTTGAAGTAGACTTGTGATCCAGAGAATCACCTGCCCAATCTAAATCTATGTAGCCCACCAAGTCAAGCTCAATATCTATTGCATAGTGAATCTTGCAACTGTGAGAACCCTGAATGTAGTAAAGGATCCAATTGGCTACTTTCTAGTGCATCTCATGAGGCTCCTACATGAATTGAGAGACCATTCCTATAGCATATGAAATTTTGGGTCTCGTATGAGTCAGATAAATGAGACTCCCAACAAGTTGTCAGTACAAAGTGCTATCAACAAGTGGAGAATAACACTGAGCCTCAAGTTTGACTCCAAAAAGGAAGGGAGTTAGAGTAGCTTTACAATCAGGCATATGAAACCTCAAGAGAAAGTCTAGAGCATACTTGGACTATGTGATGGTGATCCTAGAAGAAGACTAAAAGATCTCAATCCTATGAAAATAATGAAACAAGCCCAAGTCAGTCATCAAAAACCCTATCATGAAGGGCAGTTTTGACAACCCTAATGGTGGATGAAGAACTCCCTGTGATCATCAAGTCATCAACATAAAGAATAAAAAATAGGAGTGAATCATCCTATTGGAGAATGTGGACATTAGGATCAAAATGGTACTAAGTGAACTCGAATGATAGAAGGAAGGAGTCCATCTTGGCATACCAGGCTTGATGAGCATGTTTAAGGCCACAAAGAGGCTTTTGTAGATGACACACAAGTCAAGAATCTTGAAGGAAGCCCTATAACTACTCCATGTAGATCTCCTCTTGAAGGTCACCATGATGAAAATCACTCTTCACATCCATCTGATGTACTTCCCAATGATTAGCTGTAGTAATGGAAAGAATAAGTCAAATGGAATTCGTTTGAGCAACTGGCACAAAAGTCTCAAAGTACTCAATCTTAGGAACCTGGGAGAATCCTTTGGTGACCAAGTGAGCCTTATGCTTGTCAACCAACCCATCTACTACAAATTTCATCTGATAGATTCACTTACATCAAACAAGTTTTCTTCCCTTAGGAAGAGGGATAAGAGCCCAAGTGTGGTTCCTCATCAACACATGTGGAGCATCCTGGAACTGTGAATGAGTCTACCTAGTGTCTGATGGATCCCCAACCTAATCACCTACAGAATGTAAGATCTGTCTAGCCCAAAGTGTATAGAAAGCTAGAGAATTTGGAGGAGAATCATCAACCTTTGAATGATGACTATGAGAGGAAGGAGGTGACTCCTCTAAATCACTCTTTGCATCAAAAGTGGAGGTAGAAGACTACTCGGGTGAATCTGGCTCATCAGAAGATCTATCATGTATTCCAAGTGACTCCAATGTCAAGGTAGAAGGAGTTGGAGAAGTGATAGAAAGTGAGCTTGAAGATCCCTCCTCAAACTAAACACTCCTCTTAAAGAAAAAATCATGTGTAGTAGGGTGGAGCAACTGATAAACCTTCACACCATCAGGATAATCTGCAAATATGCAAGGTCTTCTCTGTAGATCCAAGGTCTTATGTTTCTCTATAGGAATGTGGGCCCATGTAGGAGAACCAAAAACTCAAAAGTGCTTAACTAATGGTTTTTGACCGCTTCAAACTTCAAAAGGAGTAACTCTCTTCAAGACTCGATGAGGGACACAATTTTGGATATAACAAGCATAGATAATGGCCTCTGCCCAATAATATGGTGCAAGAGATCTAGAGTGAATCACACAGTTTGCCATTTCCTTCAAGGATCTATCCTTCCATTTTGTAAAATAGTTCTACTAAGGATTGTATGGAACTAAGTGCTACAATTTAATCCCCTCTAAAGTGCAAAATCTCTCAACTCAATGGTTGACATACTCATCACCATTGTTAGTGCACAAAACTTTAATGGCTTTCCCGTATTGCTTCTCTACAAAAAAATTGAAGTTCTAAAAATGATCAAATACATTTGACTTTTGTTTGAGAAAGTACACCCAAGTATATTGAGAAAAGTCATTAATGAATGTGAGGACATATCGGGCCCTACTGTAAGAAGGATGCTAAAATGGACTAGCCAAATCATTGTGAACTAACTCTACTATCTGTGAAGCTCTCCATTCCTTACCTTTGTCAAAATTTTCCTTAGGATGCTTACCAAGAATGATACCTTGGCAAAAACCACTTGAAAAATGTATTGAAGATGACCTTGTGACCATGCTCTATTAGTTGAGCTACTACAAGTAGCAAAAGTTTAGATGGCCAAACCACACATTCCATAATTTACTCACATCATTAGATTGAGTGAGCAAAATAGTTGAAGGAGGATTAGGAACAAAGTGAGAAAATAGATAGATCCATGACTAATGATCTTCTCTCTTAACAACAACTATAGAACCACTATGCAACTCATCAATCTCCACTAAATCAGGAGTGAACTCAACCTGCTTGCCTAAACCTGTGTGAGTAATTTGGTATACTCATAGGAGATTAGTTGATAATAAGGGCACACAAAGAACATCATGGAATGTGCCATCCCCCACATCACCAGACCCTTTCCCAGAGACCTCAACAGGAGTGTCATCACCCATCAAAATAGAAGGCATAGTACATGGCTCCAAAGATGCAAGTTCTTCCTTAGATGAAATCATGTGGTGCGAAGCACCAGAATCAAGAACCCAAGTGGATGGGGAAGAAGCAATTGCAACAAGGCCCTTGCCCTTTACTTTCCCTTTGTTATTTTCTTTTGCCTTGTTAGTCCTCATTAGAACTATGTTTGATAGTCTCAAGAACATTGATATTATTCTTTTCAAAAGAATGTGTGTCAAGTGATCAATTTATTTCTTCATACATTTATGTTCATCATGACTGGGTCTTTTACAATAGGCACATTGGACTCTCTCTTTCTTAGGCTTATCACCCTTGGAAGATGGGCTATCAATAGTTTCTTTTGAAGCAACCAGTATTTGATCCTTCTTCTCCTTGTTATTCTTTTGTTTCTTATCCTTACTATTGTTGTTACTACTTTGTTCCTTTTGTTCTTTTGTGCCTTGGCTGGTAGCCAAGGCATGCAAATTAGAGGACTAAAGAGTGCTTATTTGGATTAGCTTGTCCTATTCTTGAGTGAGTTTGACACCAAAATCATCTAAAGATGGGATGGTGAATTGAGTACCAAGTGCATCCTTAGTAGCATAGAAGGTAGAGACAAGCACAAAATATTCTGAACTTAGCTTAGAGAGAATAGTAAGAATCAATTTTTCATCTTCCTTTTCAATTCCACATTATTTTAACTATAGCCTTAGTGATTTCAATTTAGTGAGGAAATCTTGGATTGTGTTGAAATTGCCTGGACTTAAACTAGTTAGTTCATTTTCCAACATATGACCCCTCATTGAATCTTATGTGCCAAATAGTGTTTCTAGCTTTCTCCATATTTTATTTGGTGTATCCAAAGACTCAATGTGAAAGAGAAAATTAGGAGAAATAGACAAACACAATGTTTCATATGCCTCATCACATTTGTTAAACCACTTAGGCTTATCTTCATTTTTATCAGGTTCAGTTTCAAGTCCCATAGTTATCCTATTTAATCCAACTTTCCTTAAGTGAATTGTCATGTGTGATTTATACTCAAAGTAATTGTATGGAGTTAGGATGAGCATATAAGAAATGCAAAGAAGAAATGTCAAAAAGAACAAAACCCAACCAAGACACAACCCCCCTTTTTACTCAATCATGGAACCCCCCCCTTCCCAGGAAAATATGATTTGGCACTTTATATTAGTGCATTTACAACTACCACTAGCAATAAATACTAAGTGATCTTGATTTCAATGCATTACAAAACCCTGATGAAGAGCATATGCTGAAAATGCAACTTTGACACTACACTCAGAGAAATAAATAGCACCACTGTGATCTACTCAAAAAATCATGCACTTTCAAAAAAAGAATTGCCTCGATAGAAGGTTGTATGAGAGAGTTATGATCCTTCAAAGTTCCCAAAATGAGAATTGTGCAATGTCATGACTGAGAAACCATAATTTTTGAAAAATCTCTGCATCAAAATCAAAAAATGACTTCACTAGTGCATAGAGCACAAAAAGAGCCAAGATAAAAAACAAATCGTTGGAATCAAAGTCCATAGGAGCATAGATGGGGCATTTAAAAATTGCCTTCAAATCTGCAACTGCCAATGGAGAGGGGTACGATTGTAGCTTTTCGAGGTTGATTTTGAAAAATATTCAGATTGCATGCAAAAACTAAAAGATACCCAGATGGTTTATCTATTCTGCAAACAAAACCCAGAAGGTTTTTTTCTTGTTGATGTACAGAAGATGTAGATCTCAACAAAAAATGACTCTAGAAACCCAAAAATGACATACAAAGGTTGAATCAACTACCTAAGACAAGAAATGGCATGTTGGAACTTGTAATATTGATTGAAACACCAAATATGCAAGTTGGTTGTCAGATTTGAGATTGAAACCCTAGTTCCACAACTGCGTATGATGATCTTTGATTTCGGTGAAATGAAAGCCAAATCTAGCTTTCTCAAGCCTCCTCAATGCATTGGAACAACTATAAATGATGCCAATATAACCAAAAATATTGCAATCATCCAGATTTCATAAAACACATGTGCAAACCCTAGAGATTAAAAATGTTTTTGTCAAATTTTTTGATTCTCAAGATCATCCAAAGATGCAAGAGAAGAGCATATTGGTTTTTTCAAAAAACTACAATAAGATTTATTAGTGCCCCCCCACCCCCCAAATCTCTTAAATAAGGAAACTAAAATGTACTCTTGCACACAAAATGACTCTTATACCATGTTAGAATCTAAAAAGATTATTAACCCAGAAAACTAGTGCAAATAATAGATATCTAAACTATGAATGCAAATGATACAAAATAAAACTAGCAACACAAAGGTAGTCTCCAAGAGAGTAATGCAAATGCTAGAAGAAAAATAGCATTAAGAGGATGCAAAAGCAAGAGATGCCAAATAGAAGCTAGGTAGCATGCTTATATAGACTAAGAAGAGGGAGGAGGTGGCAACATCGACCAATGAGGAGAAACCATCTATCAGACTAAAGATAGCAAAGTATCTTCCCAAGATAGCTAATCGATGCTCACATGTAAGAAGGTGACACCTCACAACCACTCACCTAATAAGACATGCTTTATTAGCCTACATGAGATTAATAAAAGTGTAGGAAAAACCTAGTAGTATAAGGAAAAATAAATAATCCACTGGGAAATAAAAAACTACACTAACAGGATTGTTTGTCAATTGGCTTTTCACTACTTTTGCAGAGGAACACAGAAATCTAGACTCTAGAAGAACTTGTCAACAATAATAGTCCAAGACGTTACAATTCTTTCACATATTCACATTTCAGGCATGCAATTATTAGTTCTCTAAGTGATAATGAATATAAAGAAAAAACCATGTCTCTTGAAAAGTATAAGTAAGAAAAATAAATCAAAAATTGTCCTTTGATGTCTAATAGAAAATTTAATCTATCTCAAAAACTTCATGATACTTGAGTTATTCTTCACATTATGATGTAACTGTTCAAAGTTATTTTGGTTGTTGGTGGAAATGTTTTTGTTGTGTTGCATTTTAGATGTTTCTCCTCTTTGGAACCTGTCTTTAATATTTTAGAGATTTATCATCACTCTTTCCTTCATTTTCTAGAGATTTTCCATCAACCATTCTTCCATATTTTAGAAATTTCTCATTAAGAATTCTTTTTTATTATTTTAGAGATTTATCTTCAATATATGAGAAATTTTTCTTGGGCTTCTTATCTTTAGAGTGTTTCATTACTGTTTGAGAGATTTCTTTTAAATGTTTCAAAGATTTCTCGTCTTTAAATTTAATAGTGTTCTAGAGATTTCTCTTTCTAAACTTCTTTTATGTTTCAGAGATTAACCTTTTGTAAATTTCTATTATGTTTTAGATATGTCTTCTCTTTGAATTTCTATAATGTTATTTCTCTTTCTAAATTTTTTTGAACTTCTATTATGTTTTAGAAATTTCTCCTCTTTGAACTTGTATAATATTTCAATGGAATTTCTTCTCTCTCTCTCTCTCTCTCTCTCTCTCTCTCTCTCTCTCTCTCTCTCTCTCTCTCTCTCTCTCTCTCTCTCTCTGTGTATATATATGAAAGATTTTTACTATTTTTCTTGGCGATGTCTTAAAATTTTATATTTGGATATTTAATAATTTATAAAATAGGTGTAGGAATTAGAGAGTAGGGTTTTAGTAGGATGTCAATAATAAAATGCTAGTAATATTTTTTTTGCAAGATCATGTAGCCCTTTTCTGAGTGGGCAAGGTTGGATGGAGACAGTTCAAGGCAATCTATTAATGTTCATCTTAGTAGTGAGGCACCATCAACTTTCACTATATTTTTCTAAACTTTTTTCTTACAAAATAATTTTTCTTTTTTTTAAAATTAATTACATTCAACCAACACAATTTTGCTACAATAGATCTATAATGTTGTAATAATAAAGGTACCCTTACATTATATCAATTGGTTATGTACAGAGATTCCTCCAGACTTATTTTAGATAATTATTTTCAAAAAAAAATTATTGAATAAAATAATTTATCTTATAATTCTAAGGGTTTATAAATTTGAGATTTTAAGGGATTTATTAGTGAACAGATTCATCTTTTCACAAATTCAACCTAATGATTCTAGAGTACCTAAAACATAAGATAAGAGTTGTTACCAATAGTTGGATAAGTGTTTATTAGTAACTTCCCTCTAAATTTTATAAAGGAACAAGTCCCTCAAAACATATTCCAGAAATGAGATTAATGATATGCCTTTAACCAAAAGTCACCAAAGCTAAGGTGAGTCACTATCTATCAATAGGTATGGGATAGATTAGAGAATTTACAAATGAGTAAATGAAAATTGAAACTCTTGGGTTCTTCGTTAAATAGTCACAATTAGCAGAGTGAGGGGAAGATCAAAATAATCTATTTTATACTATGTAATACATGAAACGAAGGTTCTCTTTGCACACACTAACACAATTTCATGAATGGAGGAGTTCATCAAAGATAATCAAATTGATCCCAAGATTAACAAAATTTTAATTGAATATATTCAAACACACAAAGATATGTAATATATTGCATCTATCTTCTGATAAAATATACCAATCCAAATACTATTACTCTTGTCCATACAGAGAATGCAATCTAAAAATGAAAAGAAAGTTTATATTCCCCCTCTAACATTATTAAAAAATTGAACAAGAACCTCCCCCTTTTTCTTTAACCCATTAGCCTCTGAAAAAGAAGTGGAATCCCTACTTTACCAATACCTTTACAATATATATATATATATATATATATATATATATATATATATATATATATATATATATATATATATATATATATATATATATATATATATATATATATATATATATATATATATATATATATATATATATATATATATATAACCTTTAATACTTTTACAATATATGTAACCTTAAAATCCCTTCTTAGTTATTATAACTGATTCTTGAAAGTAGTTCTGTCCTTTTCCTCCTTTCATAACACCTCTCTGGAAGGGTTCACTCAATAGTTCTCAAAATATTAAACTACAAAACATAAAAGAATGCTTGGGGTTATGCTGTAAATCATTTTTTTTAACTTGTTATTTTTTTGCTTCCAATCATCAGGTTTCCTATGAACAATGTAAAGAATGTTGAAGCTTTGAAAGGAATATCACTTGTGTCTCAATATGACCATGAAAAATGGCAAGGGAGACAAGAAGACTTTGTCTTAGAGGCATCCTTTAATGTCACAATGAAGGAAAATGGGCTTGATACTCCCTATAAATTTGAGAAGAAAGATATTGCATGGTGCTTTTCCTTGGAATTTTCACCAAATGAGAAAGTTGAGATACATTTCCTTTTATTGTTTCTTGAGTTATTGGGTCCATTTGCCTTGCCAAGAACTTGTGGCAGAGTAAGATATCTATTGGTCAAATCTATTTTTCATGCCATGACTATAGGAGACAAGAATGCTCTTTGATTGGGGCAAATGATGTACATAGTAGGAATTCCCTGGACAATCTGTTCAATTTTACACAGTTGGGCATATAAGTAGTTAAGTTAAAACATACCTATCGATTATCCTTTTGCACCTCTTATGGCACAAGTGCTAGTTATTTGTCACTCATCCATTAAAGATATATAAATAATATCTTCAAAGCCTCTCTTAGAATTGACATTGTCACTAATTAACTAAAGATATATTTAAAATTACTTCTTATTTTGTACTATACTAACTCATAAATTTGGTATGATTTTAAGGTTTAAATATAACCTAATTTGTAGTGATTACAGACACCTCAAGAAGATTAGTCTCATCTTAACTTGCCCCTTTCTCTCCCCAACTTGACCCTAAAAATTTGAGTGTATAGTTGAGAACAACTCAATGAATGTATTTATAAACTTTCACATAATAATTCATTTCCACAAACATTTGATCATTTGTTGATTTACATATAAATTAATTATCAATATTTTATAATATATATGTTCAAAAACTAAATCTTTCAATTAAAGTGATAAACTAACAATAAGATTTTATCCGACCAGTTTTCAAATTTTATAGATATTACATTTGTCACTTATTTTATTGATAAATGTAAAAAACATACTTTTAATTTTTTTAATAAAAATATAATTTAATATTATTGAAGATAAGACTTATCAAATAGTTTAGGGTATTTGAGTTTTATAAATGATAGTATGCTCTCGAGAAAATTTCTCCACTACAAAACCAAGTATACTATTAAAAAAGTGTAGCAAGCAACCAAGTTCATGTCTTTAGACAATTCTACTACTGAACCAAAACTGCTATTAAACAAAAGCTAAAATATAACAAGCAAATAATTTTGTTGTACAATTTATTCCACATGAGTTGATATGTAATTATTTACCCTTTATGTAGATGAAATATATATAATTTTGAGTTGGTTGTTGCTTTTAAAAATCACATTTTTTGTTCTATTGCTTCCAATCTCCATTTCAAATCGTGGGAAAGATGACACCACCTTGAACTTTAAAATAGGGAAAAACCAATCAATCAATATTTTCAACACAAACACTTGCAAATTAAAAGCTTGATTGATAATTTGGAGAATGTGAACTAGTTTACTTAACAAAGTTTGATTCATAATTGGGAGAATGTGAACTAGTTTACTAAACAAAACTGATAGGCTTTTAATGGTGTAAGAAATTTATTTTCCTAGGGGATTATTATTAGTACTTCATAATTTTTAGATTTTATGATTGATTTTCTAATACAATTAACAAAATTATTTTTAGAAATTTCTTAATTTTTAAAAAAATTCTTTTCATAAAAAGTTTTAAATTTCTCTTTTATATATTTTTAGTAGGGTGAATGGTTCAATGTCAAATCTCTTCATCATTCATTTGTCATCAATGTCAGGAACTATCTTAGGATACAATATTTTCTAGGGTGAATGGTTCACTGTCAAATCTCTTCACCATTCATCTGTAATTATATTTGTATCTTTTCAATTTTTTTAAGTAGGGATGAATTTTTGCAGGTGTAGAGTAATGGGCAATAACATAGTGTAGAGCATTGTGTTGCTTATAATGGTTGGAGGGATTGTTTGTCGATTGATTGTGTAACGGCCCGCCAAGGGATCCAAAAGAATTAACCTAAAGTTTTACTAAGTTTGCCAAACATTTTTTTTATAAAGAAAAAATAACATACACATTAATCATAAAGTAGCAGAAGTAGTCACATACAATCATACATAAGCAAACATAATAGATTACATTCCTTAAGGATCTCAAGATGTTGAGTCACATTTAAATCTAATTAATACTAAGTCTAACAAATACCACATCCACATGAAAGAATAATTATAAGTCCAAGTTCATTTAAATAATATACATTTGTTCTGAATGCCACTAGCAATAAAATTTAGAATGCTCAATCATCCACTATACATGTCACAGGGTATGAAAGGCTAAATGAATATATATTTAAAATAGGATACATCATCCCTTTCAGATCCATGAAACAAAGTACAATACAATAAGTGAAATCATCCATCATAAAGATATAACCATCCATCATAATACACAAGAATAGAATGAAAGGAAATGTAGACAAAGAACTCTAGGCATGACATCAACAAATGAATCTCAATGGTAAGAGTAAAAAGGACTACCACTCGACTGCGTAGTAACCCAAAAAGGCCCACTCGCACTACGCTGAGGAGATAGTCTCAAGTCCCAAACATGATATCAATCCAAAAATCAAAAGTAATATATAAGTCAAGGAAACCCTAAAAGTAATCTAACTCAAAGGTTCCAAGATAAATCGACATCTAGACCCAGAGGCAAACACAGACATGTAGGAAATCTATACTGCTAGTGGACAAGTTTCATTGCATGAACCAACTCTAGGGTTACCTGGCTAGTCTTTTAATCCTCTGACCTCCTAGTGACTCTATGCAGCACTAGTATCCTTTTTTACTAACAAGTCATACTAACGAGTCAACTCTAAGGTTACCCAACTAGTCTTTTAATCCTCCGATCCCTTAATGACTTTATGTGGTACCAATATCTTGTTAATTCATTTTAAACCCATTTAATGAAATGTTATCACTTATTAAACTACTTACAATGGGTTGCCCTAGCAACCACTTTGGGCCTCGACCTCCATTGCAAGCCACTTCCCAACTCAACATATAGATTACCTACCCTAGGTTCATAAAAGTATAAATCAAAGAATCACAAATTTCACCTTAGCCCTATACAAGTGACTCAAAAGAATTAAAAGATAATTCACAATAACACATCAGTTCTTTAAGAGCAACTGGAAAGCATCCAAAATACTGATCAAAGACTCAAAATGGTTAAGTCAAATATGTCATAACATCCATCTCATTATCCCACAAGGACACTAAAAGCAATAACCAATAATATAACCAAACTCGTCATAGAGCATACCAACACATTACATGGTTGAGTTTAAAAGATCAAGATCAATTCATCATAACATTACAAACACAAAACTCCCAAGCCTTTGGTAGACGTCCTAAAACTGGTCAACACTCTAGTCAACCCAAACCCAAAACATAGACAACATACAAAACAATGTAGTTTGTAGTTTGGTTTGATTTTGAAAGCACTTAGTTTTGAGTTAATCAGTAAGGTTTTCAGTTTTTGTTTTAACGTATGTTTTAAGTAGATAAAATTCACAAATTAACCCATTCTTATATTTGAATAAATGCACAGTTACCCCTATTTGATTTTAAGTAAATTTTCCCAAAATAATCTAAGGGTAATCATTTATTAAATTATTAAAATAATAATCATTGATGTTTAAATAAAATAATTACCACTTTATTAAAATCAAATTTATTAATAATAATAATAAGATAACTCTATATCTTATTTAAACAATATTCATCATTAATTAAGCTTAATTAAACTAATTTTAATTAATTTAATTAATACTTAACTAAACTAATATCTTATTAATTAATAATAATTAACAAGTTTATTAATAAATTCATTAATTAAAATTAACAAATTTATTAATAAATTCATTAATTAAAATTAACAAAATTTAAATATATTACAAAATTTATTAATAATTAATAAATTAACTTAATAATAATAATAATAAAAAATTAAATTAATTATAAAAAACAAATTTATAAAAAATTAACAAATAAACATAGCGTATTGTTTTTAAAAGGCTTGTCGGCCCTTAAATGGCATGCGACCACCCTACGGCTGTCGCAGGGGCCTGCAACAACGATAGTACTCTGTACTACCATTGTCATAGTACCCTACGATCAGCGACAGGTTTAAATGGCCAACAAGTAAGTGGGGGGGAGGTGGGAAAAAAACCTGCCTCCCTTCATTAATATATATTTTAAAATATATATATATATATATATATATATAATTTGTTTTTAAATAAATGAATTTAAATTCTCTCTAACTTTATATATATATATATATATATATATATATATATATATATATATATATATATATATATATATATATATATATATATATATATATATATATATATATATATTACAAGCAAGAGCCTACAACACAATAGTAAATTGTGAGCCTCTTATTGAAGAGGTCTTGGGTTCGAATCTACTCATGCTTAATAAATAATAATAATAATAATAAGTAATCACAACACATGATAATTAATCTTGGCTTCGACCTCTTACCGATCCAAATAAATAAATAAATAAATAAATAATTTATTTTTTAAAATATATATATATATATATGTACATATATATATACATATATATACATATACATACATATACATGTATGTATATATACATGTATATGTATGTATATATATATATATGTATATATATATATGTACATATATATATATGTACATATATATATATATGTATGTATATGTACATATATGTATATATGTATGTATATGTATATATATGTATGTATATACATATATATACATATACATACATATATATATACATATATATACATATACATACATATATACATATATGTACATATACATACATACATACATACATACATACATACATATATATATATATATGTATGTATGTATGTATGTATGTATGTATGTATGTATGTATTACAGAATTCTTATTAGTACTCTACTAGATAAATTACAATGAACCAAACAATTTTTTAATTTAAAAATTACATTTCATTCCAATACCCTTCTTAGTTTAATTTTCAATTTATAAAATTACTAAATGAGGATTCTATGATATTTTAATCCCTACATATACAAAAGAATCATCATACATACTAGAAATTCACAATATTAAAATACTCATCACAAGGAATTTCATATAAACATTTCACAATCACGAAGAAGACAGGAAAGAGGAAATAACGTAATTAATCGTGTGAATCAAAATACAAGAATCTAACTAGATTCTGATGCTAAAATCGCACACACCAAAAAGATTTGTGAGAGAAATTTCTTCTCTCAATAACCTTCTCTCTTCAAAATTTCCTTCCCCAAAATTCACAGTCCTTCCCAAAACTTTGGTTCTTTGAAAATGAATCCTCAAATGTTGATAAGGAGTTCTCCCCTAAATTTGGGGCACTAATTGTGCGATCACCCAAGAGGACTCCTTGCTCGCCATTATTTAACTCTTTATTAACTTTTATTTTATATTTTCATGCACACTTTATGCAAATTAAAATATCTTTATTAAATTCACTTGACTTCTCTTTTTAATTAATTTATTAAATTTTATTCTCATGCATGCTTTATGCAATCTTAAAATTCTTTAATAAATTAATATCTTTTCCATGCTTTAATTTATTTTTGAAATGTTAATTGATAAAATATTTATTAACTTAAGTAATAATAATATTTAGTATTTATTTAAAAATGAACTCCTAAATATATTATTATTAAATTAAATAAATATTATCACGTTCTAAAATTTAAACTTAAAATTTTATCTTTAAATTTAATTCTTTTTATTTAATTAATTTACAAATTAATTAAATATTAAAAATATCATAAATTTTTCCATTAAATTAAACCATTAATTTAATCTTTTAATTAGACTTATTTAATAGAAAAATCACCAAAGACTTATAGGACGAAATACGAAAACCCATCATAGAAAAAATATAAACAAGATCACACTAAAGGGTTATAATCATGAATTTACGTCATACGATGCATTCAAAAGGTAGTCAACTCAAATACTTGTCCTAATTTTCTAGGACAAATGAGTTTAAAGGTTAGGATTTGGACTTAAGAATTTATCTCCACTCTCTTACCATTGAGATAATATGATAGGGTATGCTCATGCTAGCAATTTAGGGAAGTCGATACTTGGTATTTGCAAATATGCATAAAATCCACGCATGTACAAACACAAATATACTAAGCTAAACAAGCAATGACAGAAAGTGGTGCATCATGTAGATCTCGACTAGCAGGTGGCTATGACTCCCTTCCTTAACCACATCAGAAGCATCATACAAAAAGAAAACATACACATGCACAACAGACACATGTAGTATGGGGTAAGCATCCATAAAAAAAACATGTATAATAATCTATGTAACTAATCATCATCAAATCACTGAAATCACTGTAATAATCATCATCATGCATACATGAAGTAAATAATACCAAGTAGTCTCATCATAAAATCAACTGAATATGAAACAATATCTAATAATTTGAAAGATAGTGCTACTAATCATCAAGCATAAAACTGGCCTAAAAGAGTTTGGCAATAATAACATAAAGGTAAATTAGAAGTAGGCACTACAAACTGTTTTCACTACTTTTGCAGAGGAACACATAAATCTAGACTCTAGAAGAACTTGTCCACAATGATAATCCAAGACATTACAAGCCTTTCATATATTCACATTTCAGACATGCAATTATCAATTCTTTGAGAGATAATGAATATAAAGAAAATGCCATGGCTCTTGAAAAGTATAAGTAAGAAAAAATAAATCAAAAAATTGTGCTTTGATTCCTAATAGAAAATTTAATCTATCTTTAAAACTTCATGATACTTGAGTTATTCTTCACATTATGATGTAACTATTCAAAATTAATTTTGTTGTTGGTGGTAATGTTTTTGTTGTGATGCGTTTCAAATATTTCTCCTCCTTGGAACTTGTCTTTAATATTTTAGAGATTTATCATCACTCTTTCCTTCATGTTCTAGAGATTTTCAATTAACCATGCTTCCATATTTTAGAAATTTCTCATTAAACTTTTGTTTTTATTGCTTTAGAGACTTATCTTCAATATATGAGAAAATTTTCTTGGGTTTCTCATCTTTAGAGTCTTTCATTAGTGTTTGAGAGATTTCTTTTGAATGTTTTAGAGATTTCTCTTTCTAAACATCTATTATGTTCCAGAGATTTCCCCCTTTTAAACTTCTATTATGTTTCAAAGATTGCTCCTCTTTGAATTTTTACAGTTTTCTAAAGATTTTTCTTTCTGAACTTTTATTATATTTCAAATATTTCTCCTTTTTAAACTTCTATAATATTTCAATGAATTTTTTTCTTAGCCCCTCTCTATATATCAAAGATTTCTGCTATTTTTCTTGGCCATGTCGTAAAATATTATATTTGGATATTTAATAATTAATAAAATAGGTATAAGATTTAGAGAGTAGGGTTTTAATAGGATGGCAACAATAAAATGCTAGTAATATTTTTTCTTAAGATTATATAGTTCTTTCCTCAGTGGGTAGGGTTGGATGGAGAGAGTTCAAGGCAATCTATCATTGCCCATCTTAGTAGCGACACACCATTGTCTTTCACTATATTTTTCTAAACTTTTCTTTCAAAATGATTTTTCATCTTTTAAATAAATTATATTTCAACCAACACAATTTTGGTACAACATATCTATAATGTTGTAATAATAAAACTAAATTATATCAATCAATTATGTATAGAGATTCCTCCAGACTTATTTTAGATAATGATTTTTCAAAAAATAATTATTGAATAAAATAATTTGTCCTATACTTTTAACGGTTTATAAATTTGAGATTTTTAAAGGTTTTTGTTAGTGAACATATTTGTCTTTCCAAATGATCCTATAGAACCAACAACATAAGATGAGATTTGCAACCAATATTTGGATAAGTGTTTATTAATGACTTCCCTCTAATTTTTATAGAGGTACACTCCCTCAAAAGATATAACTTTAACCAAAAGTCACCAAGCTGAGCTACTATCTATCTGTAGGTATGGGATATATTAGAATTTATAAATGAGTAAATGAAAATTGAAACTCAAAGGTTCTCAGCTAAATATTCACAATCAACAAAGTGAGGGGGAGATCAAAATAATCTATTTTAGATCGTGTAATACACAAAACTCAAAGTTCTCCTTATGCACATTGACACAATTTCATGAATGGAAGAATTTATTAGAGATAATCAAATTGACATCAAGATCAAAAATATTTAAAATGAATATATTCAAACACACAAAGATATATAATATATTGAATCTATCTTCTGATAAAATATATTAGTCCAAAGACTATTACTCTTGTCCATACAGAAAATGAAATCTGAAAATGGAAAGAAAGTTTATATTCCCCCCTCTAACATTATTAGAAAATTGAACAAGAACCTCCTCTTTTTTTGTAACCCACTAACCTCAGAAAAAGAAATGGAATTCCTATTTTACCAATGCTTTTACAATATATAACCTTCAAATCCCTTCTTAGTTATTATAATTGATTCTTGAAAGTATTTTTGTCATTTTTCCCTTTTCATAATACTTCTCTTCAAGAACATTAGAACATTCTAAAATGTTATAATTGTCAAATGTTTTAATGTTTCCTCTTTGTAATATAGATTTATAATATCTATATTAGATACATTTAAAACAATTGGCATGTGCCAATAGATGATCCTTCCATGGTGTAGCTTTATTCGCTAGGCTTAATATTACATATGAAATTGGTAAATATCTATCCAAGTTTATCCTTTTGGAGACCTCACTTGTAGAATTTAATTTCCATTACGTTTTATCATATTATTTTCATCCAAATCCTCCATGCTTAGATTGGGGTGATTTTATATGAGTGATGAATATGCATCTATATCTCTTTCAAGAAAATGACTTGTTATCTACCCTGGATACTATATGTAGAGTGGCACATGGTGGTGATGACATCTTGTTCCTAATTATTAGTGCATTGACTTTGTGTTCCTTAAACATTATTTTTCACTGCATACTTGATTTAAAGACCAATATCTAACCAAAAAAAAGGAGACAAATATCTTGATATTAATTTGAGGTTAGGGAATTATTGTTGAGTAATTTGGCTTTTGTACAACCATATTCAAAGATATGGTTGGTTAAGGGAGAAATTGGGTATTTAAAACATTATTTCTTATACCATTCTTGAGTGGGTGATTATTGTTATCACCAAATTAATAGAGTAACTTGAGGGTCATACCAAGCACCGGGGGATACTTCTTGAGCGACAAAGATAAAGTTCAAATCACTCACCCAATTCTCAGGTGCATCAAAGAAATGAGGTGTGGATAAAAATCATTCTCACTGCCCAACACTTTAAACACCATTGATATTGTGTAGACCACTAAAATTCTCTTTAAGGTTTCAGTGATCTTCACAATACAGATCTTGAACCACTTTTAACTAGAGATCAAATAATTATTGGTAAGTTTGAGAATAGATCTTGAACTACCTTAAACTAGTTCAAAATTGTTAAACTAGCATGAAAAGGTCCACGACATTCTAAATGGTTTGACAAGCTTCTATCAGGCTCTTCTATGTTCAAGTTGGTTCATATTGATTCATTGAGTTTGTAATAGCTTGTCCAAAAGTTTAGGGTAGTTCATATCATGCTCAATCTAGTTCAAAATAGTCCAAGTAGGTTCATGGGTTCAAGAAGTTCAATCAGGTGCATGGGATAACCTAAGTTCAATGAGTTCAATATTGTTGATAGTCTAATGATTTCAAGTCCAAATGATTTAAGGTTTCAAGGTTTGACATGCCAGGTTTAAGAGTGTAATGATACAATAATCTTAGTTGGTGAAGAAAGGAAGATGTTTTAAGGAAACTAATCTCATTGAAAGGTCATACCGATAATGAAATTAAGCAATTGTTGGAGAACTTTTCAAATTGGCATGTCAATACTCAATTCCACTAGATTTCTTGGTCAAAGGACAAAATGAGAATGGATCAGCAATTTCAATTATCAAGATGAGTTGATTGAAGATAAAGTGACTAGATATGGTTAAATTGACTAGGGTAAGATGTTTCCTTTATAGATGTTGTTGGCTCTTGATTTGAAAAGATTTAAACTACCTCTTAATATGGAAGGAAAACCTAGGAGTTAGTAGAAGAAACCATAAAGGGTTTTCCAATAAACAAATCAAATGGACCAACTAACAAGACTACTCTAATATTCTTCTCTTTGAACTCTACAAAATTCAGGTGGGTGCAACTAGGAATATATGGCTCTTTATAGTCAACACTTTACAATATAAATTCCAATTTAGCAAATGACTATGCCTTATCTTGTTCTAATTCAAGAATTTAAGGAAAGAAAATGAGATATGGAAAATTCTCATTACTTCTAAAAATTTGAATCAAGTGTGGGCTTGTACATTTAACTCATAATATTGAAAAGTAAAAGGATTTGATTGATTAATTATTTACTCTATAAATTTCTACCCAAGATCCATTAGCTTCTAAAAATGACCAGTGCCTTATCTATTGGGCCGTTCTTCATAGGAAATTAGCACAAATGACTAGATATGTCCTATCACTTTGTAAAAAGGGATAACATTGTTGAATCTAGCTCTCATTCTTATAACAATATTCTCTAGAAAACCTTCAGTTCATCCGTATTCATATCAAGCGTTTACATAACTGTCAAATTATCAACAAAATATGCACATGAGTATAACTTGAAAGAATTATAACTGAGACTCAGTAGACATTATCATTAAGCTTTAGCAAATTGAGATTAACATTAGAAGAGACAAAATCTAAATTGAGTAATTAGATTTTCAAATACTTGTATTATTTTCTTTGAAAAATATACAATTTGGTGTCAACCACTATAAGAAAAGACTCAATACTGACTGAGTAATGTAACTTCATATATTCCATTAATGACTTCTTCGAGATAAAATACAGATATACAACTTTGGACCAAAAAAATAAAAGTATGTGTTCATTTACTCATCAAAACTCAGACCCTCCTCTAGCCTTGGGAACTCATTTATATAACATGAGTTGCAACAAGCTTCAGGCATAGAGGGATAGAGATAGCTATCCTTTTGACAAAAAGGGGTACAAAATAGACAAAATATCACCATCTTCATGTCACGAGAAACTAAAAGGGACATATGTGACATCCTTGATATGAAAGTAGTTTCTCAAGTTATTATGTAGGTACATCCATGGTGGAGTATCTTGTTATGATAATTATTTTTCTTTGGTAATCATCCATCAAGTGCTTTGTGGTGGGGAAAGGGTTCTTTTGTTTTGTCTATATCTTGTTCCTCAACAATTTCTAATGAATTGTCTTCTTCTTTTTGTGCTAGTGGTGGGACCACCCCTGCTATCTCTTCAATTGTTACCTATATACCTTTGTCAATTAATTCTCTCTCTTCAATGGCTGTAGATTTATCTATTGATTCATTCTCGAATGCCATCTATAAGATTCTTCAAGCTGAAGAATATTCTTCCATCTACTTATTGAAAACTGTATCATCTATCCAGTTGAAATGAAGAATTTCTTTCTTTGTATTCACAACATTTCTTCCAAGCTTCTTTACTTCTTTAAAATCTTGGTGGAAAGATTGAAAGAATATCTGAACATTTACTATTTTGTGATGAACCTCCTTATAGCAATATCGTGAGAATGCTCGAAATAACAGAATACAAAGTGATAGCAGAACTCAGAATGAATCTACTGATCGCAGGCCACTTCGAGGGGGTAACCTCCTTTGAGCAAGCTCAATACAATAAATTCGTCCCTGTCCATCAAGGGCCTCAACCTATTCTTATATACTGAGTACGATCTAGAAAAGTAATACTACCTATGCATGTGGGATAATAAAATATACTCACGGGACGACTTAAAAAGCATATGCGTCCAACAACACTACTCTAACAAAATAAACAGAAGGAACACACAGGTTCCTAACATCCCCTCTCCCTTAGAAAAAAGCTTTGTCCTCAAAGCTTAAGGTGTGGAAATTGTTGTTGAATCTGAAGAAGGGGTTCCCAGGTAGCATCCTCTGGTTGCATGCCATGCCACTGAATCAAGACCTCAGAGATGGAGCGAGAGCGAAGCTGGCGAGTGCGCTGGTCAATGATTGCCACCGGCTCCAGGATAATGGATCCTTCCGTATCCATTTCAGGGAGAGTAGTTTGTGCTCTGACAGTGGTACCCAGAACTTTCTTTAGACAAGAAACATGAAAGACTGGATGAATGCGGGAAGAAGGAGGAAGTTCCAATTTATAAGCAACTGAACCAATCTTCTGCAGAACCTTATAAGGCCCATAAAATTTTGGGGCCAGCTTATGACGCCCTTTCAGCTTTAGGGAGGATTGTTTGTATGGCTGTAGACGAAGAAAAACCATATCCCCAACTTGAAATGAGCGCTTAGAACGGTGTTGATCTGCTTGCTGTTTCATCCGATTATGGGCCATGTGAAGATTATCCTGTAAGGTACGAAGAATCTAATCCCTGCTGCGGAGAACTATGTCAACTGCCTGGACTGGTGAGCTGTTGGGAGTGTAGGGAAGGAGCACTGGAGGTGCCTGACCATAGACTGCTTCATATGGAGTCATTTTAGAGGCAGTGTGGTAAGAGGTATTGTACCACCATTCAGCTAAAGGGAGCCACTTGGCCCACTGATGTTGCTGTTCGGAAGTGAAGCAACGAAGATAAGTTTCCAAGCATTTATTGACAATTTCAGTTTGACCATCAGTTTGTGGGTGATAGCCCGAACTCATCTTCAGTTTGGTGCCAATTTTCTGAAACAGTTCAGTCCAAAAATGACTGGTAAAAGTTGCATCACGATCAGAGACAATGGAAGAAGGGAGTCCATGAAGACGAAATATCTGGTCCATGAAGATTTGTGCAACAGAGGAGGCAGTATAGGGGTGGCTGAGGGCACAAAAATGACTATATTTTGAGAGACGATCAACCACAACCAAGATCACTGTCTTGCCATCGGATTTAGGAAGCCCTTCAATGAAATCCATAGAAATATCAGTCCAAATCCGTGTAGGGATGGGCAATGGTTCGAGCAAGCCAGGAAGGAGGGTCGTTTCACCCTTGTGGCGTTGGCAAGTATCACATTCAGCCACCATCTGTTGAATCGTCTGTTTCATCCCTTTCCAAAAGAAGTTTCTCCTTGCTCGCTCATAAGTTTTGAGGAAGCTTGAGTGCCCTGCAGAAGGAGAAGCATGGAGTTCATAAAAAATAGCCTGATGTAGAGCTGGGTTCTGAGGAAGCACTAGCCGACCCTTGTATCGAAGAGAAGCACCATCCCAAGAGTAATGTGGTATAGCAGAAGGATTATTGGCTAGCTGGTGAATGATTTGAGATAAAGAAGAGTCACTGTCATAGCCCTGCTGAACAGATGCTAACCAATTGGGAATGGGCATAGAAATAGCGGAAAGGGAAGCTTGATTATCAAATGTGCGAGAAAGAGCATCTGCCACAATATTCTCCTTACCCTTCTTGTAGGTGATCTCATAATCATACCCCATGAGTTTGCTGACCCATTTCTGTTGTGTAGGAGAGGATACCCGTTGTTCCAGGAAGTATTTCAGACTTTGGTGATCGGTTCTGATGCAAAAATGACTCCCTAAGAGGTATGGCCGCCACTTCTGTACAGCATGCAAAATAGCCATCATTTCTTTTTCATAAGTAGAGAGGGCTAGATTCTTACCAGAGAGGGCTTTGCTAGTGAACGCAATAGGATGGTCATCTTGCAGGAGAACAGCACCCAATCCATTGCCGCAAGCATCACTCTCAATAGTGAAGGGTTTGGAAAAATCTGGCATTGCGAGAACAGGTGTACTGCACATAGCTTGTTTCAGTTGTTCAAATGCAGTCTCAGCAACAGGGGTCCAGGAGAAGGCATCCTTTTTTAACAGAGCTGTCAATGGTGCTGCAATTTTCCCGTAATCTTTGACAAACTTGCGGTAGTAGCCAGTCAACCCCAAAAAACCCCGAAGGCTCTTGAGAGTTTTAGGATGCGGCCAAGTTTTCATGGCATCTATTTTTGTAGGATCCACCCGCACTCCATGGTGTGCAACAATATGCCCGAGATACTCCACTTCCTCCTGGCCAAACACACATTTAGATAGTTTTGCACAGAGTTGATGATCAGAGAGAAGTTGCAAGACAAGCTCCAGATGATGGAGATGCTCAGCCCAAGTTTTGCTATATATGAGGATATCATCAAAGAAGACCAGAATGAATTTTCGGAGGTATGGTCGAAATATGTTATTCATCACTGCCTGAAATGTTGAAGGAGCATTCGTGAGGCCAAAGGGCATGACTAAAAATTCATAGTGACCATCATGTGTGCGGAAGGCAGTTTTAGGTATATCCTCCTCATTAACCCGAATTTGATGATACCTAGAACGAAGATCTAACTTGGAGAAAAAATGAGCCCCATGAAGTTCATCAAGAAGTTCATCAACAACTGAAATGGGAAACTTGTCCTTTATAGTGAGATGATTAAGTGTGCGGAAATCAATGCAGAGTCGCCATGACCCATCTTTTTTGCGAACAAGCAGAACTGGAGAAGAAAAGGAACTGGTACTAGGGCGAATAATACCTTGCTTCAGTAAGTCACGGACAAGTATCTCGATTTTGGTCTTCTGATGAAATGGGTAGCGGTAGGGCCTGATGTTGGGCGGAACACTGCCAGGAAGGAGCTGAATACGGTGGTCCTCTGGACGAGAAGGAGGTAATCCCACAGGTTCAGCAAATACACCAGAATACTTGTCCAAAATGTGTTGGAGATCGGCAGGAGTGCTAGAGACTGCTGATGGCTGCATCTGAATGGAATGGAGCTGAGCGATGACACCATGTGAATTCTTCTTAAGAAGTTTTTCCATATGGTGTGAACTGATGATGCTGAGAGACCCTGGTTGTAAGCCTTTCAAAGTGTGTTGGTGCCCCTCGGCTGAAAACTGCATCCAAAGTTCAGCAAAATCCCAGAGAATGGGGCCAAGAGTGCGTAACCATTGGGCACCCAAAACCACATCACAACCACCTAAGGGTAAGGCAAACATGTCAGAGCGCATGTTATAATCGCCAATAGAGAGACGCACATTGCGACATTTCCCTTTACAAGGTAAAGTGCCCCCATTGGCAATCATGACTTCAAAGCTAGAGCAGGGATGGATAAAGCAATCAGCCTGTTTGGCTATTCGTGGATCAATGAAGTTATGAGTGCTACCAGAATCAATGAGTATAGTAAGAGGGATCTTCTTGAAGAAACCCTGGACCCGCATGGTTTGTGGAGTAGTGACTCCTGCCAAAGCATGGACAAATATCTCTGGTGGAGCTTCTGGTGAAGGAGGTTCAGGCTGGTGAGGCTCAACCTCATCATCCACTGTTTCCTGAGCATCTACATATTCTTCCAGTTCCAGTGGAGAATCCACATCCAAGAGATAGAGCTTTTGCTGAACACATCTATGGCCCCGAGACCATTTCTCATCACAATTATAACAAAGCCCTTTGTCTCGCCTGACTCGCATCTCTGTTTCAGACAAGTGCTTGATCGGAGTAGTTCTGGGAGCTGGTATGACTGGAGGGTTGTGAGAACCTGTATTTCTGAATGGAACAAAATTAGATCTGGAGCGTTGTAGAGCACTAATCTTGTCTTCCGCTAACTTAGCCAACCCAAGGGCTTCCATCATTGTAGTAGGTCGAAACATTTTGACTTCTGAGCGAAGTGCATCCTTCAGACCACTGACAAAACAACTACGGAAGAATTCATCAGACAAGCCCTCTGTGTGATTAGCTAATTTTTCAAACTCTGTCTGGTATTCTCTTACAGTGCCTGTTTGACGCAGTTTAGTGAGTGCTCCTGTGAAATCATCAAAGGAACTAGGGCCAAAGCGCTCCAAAATGAGGGTGCACAATTCTCTCCACGTTGGGCCTACATTAGCCTTGATGTACCAACGGAACCATTGAAGAGCTTCATGTTCCAAATGAAAAGATGCAAGGGGGACTTTGTGGTTATCCAAAGTATTATGCAAGCTGAAATACTGCTCTGCCCTATAGATCCATCCAGTCGGATCAGAACCATCGAAGCGTGGAAAATCAAGCTTTGGTCCACGGAAATTGCCAGAAGAGGACCCAGTATCTCCTGAATGGTTTCGGCTCATGGCTGACTGCTGAAAGTTAAGACCCAGAATTTTGTCATCCAGATCTTGAAGTTTGGTTTTGAGGGATGCCATTTCTTCTTCCATGATTTTTGCTCCTGAAGGCCACGACAGAAAAAAAATTTGATGTAATTTCCACCCAGCGAGCCCAAGAGAGTGCTCTGATACCAGATGTGATGAACCTCCTTATAGAAATATCGTGAGAATGCTCGAAATAATAGAATACAAAGTGATAGCAGAACTCAGAATGAATCTACTGATCGCAGGCCACTTCGAGGGGGTAACCTCCTTTGAGCAAGCTCAATACAATAAATTCGTCCCTGTCCATCAAGGGCCTCAACCTATTCTTATATACTAAGTACGATCTAGAAAAGTAATACTACCTATGCATGTGGGATAATAAAATATACTCACGGGACGACTTACAAAGCATATGCGTCCAACAACACTACTCTAACAAAATAAACAGAAGGAACACACAGGTTCCTAACATATTTCTTCCATTGTTCTTACATTCCAAATATCATTCTCCTTGTTGATGACATCATTCATCCTTACACTCATTATATCTTTTAGTTCATTTCCCTAATCCTCTTTACTTTTAATAGTACCAAGGCCTCTTAGCATATGGGGGAAAATATCAAAGTTTCTACTAAGATACTTGGAAAAACATATTTTCAACCTTTTCTAAAGTACTTCCCTCTTAAGATCAAAATTCAACATATCAATAGCTTGATCATATGTCTTTTCAATTTGATCATCAACTTTGTCAATAATAGTGACACATAAGGCAGTAATATCATTTTTCCTACTGATCCATTTATCCAAAATTTGTCTCAATGCAATTTTATTGTTCTTCAACTCATTCCACATGTCTACTAGCTTTGACATTTCTAAATGGAACAAGGGCGAATTTATTCTATCAACTAAGAAAATTCCATCCTTGGATTTTAATTGTACCTCTATTTGAGCTACTTTGAGTTTAGCCTTTTCCTCACCCAATTCTTCTGTAGTGTTGAGCACTTGATGTTGGGGTGTGTCTGGAATGTAAATGATAGGTCTAGTAGGATTGATAGGTCCAATAGGAGGAGGTAGAGTAGGGGATGTTGCGATCATAAGTTGACTAGGTTCTTCCACCATCTTCCTCTTTCCTTGTTATTTCTTCAAATTTACAATAATTTGTGCCATCTCAGATATTTTTCTTCCCCTTTTATCATAGGCTTCTAGCACCTTCTCAAGCCTAGTGTTCAACTTAATGAATTTTTTCTTTTACTTTCTTACAACATCTAGGTGGAAATCAACAAATTCTTTATTCATGAGGGAAGATTTATCATCGTTTGTATTAGAGAATCTATTTAATACAAGATACCATGTATGCTTTGAGTTTGAGGCTTCTTGGAGTCTAAATTGATCCCTCTTTTGAATTAACCACATTACCAAGGCCTTATGATCTTCATTGTATTTCACCCCTTTATGGGCTTCCTTAACTTCTTCCTATGTGTTAAACTTGGTATCTTTGTCCTTCCTGACTGCATGAAAAATCATCGCATTAGCAATGTCCCATTTAGGAAATACTAGAACACCAACATCTTTGAGTAGTTGTCTTCCCCCTTCAAGGGTTATTTGATCAAAATTTTCCATCAACTCACTCTTCATCTCTTCCTCAATCTTAGAGTCCTATCTATTAGGTTGCTCTTACTTTATTTTCTTATATTTTTCCTCAAATTGGAAATATTAGTTCTCCACAAAAATTAAATGGAGGCCCTACACTTAACAAAGTCATCATCATCATTAGATAAAAATTATTTGACAGCCTGCTCTATGATAGGATCGATTTCCCTCTTCTTATAATCCTCAACTGTAAGGTCTAAAAGTGGCATTGGGGGTTCTTGAGGCATTCCTTCTTTTATTTCTGATATTTTAATTAAAACACCATCCTAGCCTCCCATTTGTTTTAATTTCTCCCTTAATGTATCCTCATTATCAAAATGTATGGGGGTCTAAGAATGTGAGTATTACTCTATCCTTGATGAAGATCCCAATTCTAACTTTTTCTTCTTAGTTGTTGGTTCTGAAGGTGGGCTTTCAGAATACTATCTCTAATAGACTGGAAGATGATGTGATATGTCTTTATCAATGCCTCCCTTTTCTCATTTAATGTTTGCATAATTCTAGCAAAATGTGTCATCAATTTATTTATTGTCTCCCCAAAAATTTATGTCTCTCAAAGAATCATACTGGATATCTAATGCAGTAATAAATTCAAGAACTCTGCTAAAAGCTTTCCATTTTCCCATTTTTACTTCCTATTCATGTAAAGAAAACTCTTTTCTTATTATATCCTCAAGATAGTAAAACATATGATTATAAGTTTTATCTTTAAACATTTCATAAAATCCTTTTGGGTCTATAAACCTAGGATGGGATTGAGCCATTTGATATTTGTTTAGGAACTTACCCAGGTGTCTCCATCCTCCCTTTATTATCACAAAATGGTGAACCACTATGAAGCTTGGAAAAATTGTCCCTCTGGATCTCCCTACCAACTCTCTCCCCCCCCCCCCCCCCCTCTCTCTCTCTCTCTCTCTCTTCAAGCCCTCCAAATTGCCACAAAAATTCAACAATACCTACCTTTAATGGTACTTGGTAGAGTAGGACATGAAGCTTCCCCTGGAATCCATATATTCTAAAAATAAGGGAGATAGAGTATGGGAACATATCTCCCTAATTATGACTGACCTTCAAACCCTTAGCATGATCCTTAGGTTCGATAAACTCCAACAAGGGTTTGGAAATTTGAGGGTTGTCTTGGACTAACAACATCCTCATCTTTGATACAAAATATCAATCAAATCATACAAAACTAGCATCAATGACCTCCCAAGTCATATCAACACTCCACAATTGAATTGGTAACTTTTTACCATCTCTTTCTCATTCTAATCTCATGTCTATCCTAAATACAAAAACACCTTTACAAAGACACATGTACATGAGAAAAGAATACCAACCAAAGGGTATATCAACCTTACCCTTACTTATGCCTATTAACCCATTATGTATCTCTTTAGCTAAGAGGGGAGAAAAATTAAATATGGAGCTCATTCCATACTACAATATTTGGGCCATCATGAACAGTAGGCATGTTGGGACACGCTCTTGTTGATCCATGCCAAAAATATTACAAAGAGAAATATATAAAGCATGTTCCCTAGGATTGAAATATTTCTTCAATAAAGGATCTATGGTAGATGGTGTTACTAATGTTAGGTTCCCCTCCTTAACAAAATTTTTTTGTAGTGGCCCACCTTGAAGATATACCTTTTGTGCATCATATCTCACCTACAAATCATCAAAGTCAATATTCTCATGCAGAGTGGTGTTGAGATTCAACATAAATTTTTTTCTAATTTCCTCACTTGTAACCTTAAAAAGGTTATCCCCAGAATGGTTATTCACCACCCGTAGTTTAGGGTCGTACCTTTTAGCCATCATGGTCAACAAGTCGACATCCATATACATGTCTTGCACAACAAGCCTCCCAACATCAAACTCCCATACATTGTTGAATTGTGTATCATGCTTCCTCTATGAAAATCATATCTTGAATAATTCCAAGACACCAATTGATGTTTTTGCATCTCTCAATAAATTGCCTCTATCATACAAGCCTTCATCTATTCTTAATCTAAGGCTCTTTGGAACCAATTCCTTACCCTTTTTAGTTTCATTAGTTGAGGTAGTCAATTATTCCAAGAAGTCATCATGAACATTCTTGTGTTGATAGTTTGTCTTTCTAGAAAAATATCTTCATGGAGTCATCTTTCACAACTTTGATAATTCTAAGATAGAACAACTTTTACTAAAAAATGGAAAAATCCTACCAGCACTCCTTACAAATTATAATTGTAAGAAACTTTTCTTTGATCACAACAATTCACATATCAAATAATGTAGAACATTTTTCTTTGTTTGCTAGGCTCAAAAGATTACATGTTGTGAAAAATGAGGGAGATAACTGTATATTTTAGTTTGAAATCATTCTCATGAGGAAAATTTAATTCACCTTTAAAGTCTACAATAGTCAGATTGTGTATGCAATACAAAAGAGTTTAAAAACTTGTCATTGATTTGAAGTATTTTTGACTGTTGTGATTCAAACATGATACTGAGTCATCTTTCTAGTGGTGGAACACATGGAAATGTCTTGCATTGTTGCGAGACTTAAAAATCATGCACCTTTAATCAGTGATATAGCAACAACCATGGATCACTTAATGATTGGATCATTAGGAATAACTGTAGTTATTTTAGCAGTTATTCACATAGTGGGCCCACCGGAAAACACATGTCACTTAGTCATTTACTCACTTTTGTTAAAAATCCTTCATGTTCCTTTTGTGACTATGTGACCATCATCGATCTATGTGATGTTGGATGGTTAAGATCTTCTTGTTGATGTATTATATCATTGGCCCACTGTGTAAGAATTTTCCTAAGGGAAAAATTCACCCAATAACTAAGAACTCAAACACAAGCACAACTGTAGACCAAAAATGGATATGATCAATTAATCAGAGTATGTCCTAATACATTGCTCTATTTAGTATATGATGTGCAAACACACTAGGAGTGCCTATATATAAAGGCCTCTAAGATACATCTAGAATGTCTCTAGAAACAACTAGGAGATAAGATAAGAATCATGACAACTAAGCACATGCCTTATCCAACATTCTAGATGAGTAGATAGGAATGAGAAGGTTGTAGATACCATGTGCATAAAAGAGGTGCGGACCCCTATGTTTTCAACATGACAACTCACAAGAGTACACATACTCCTAGGTGTCAAATAAATAAATAATAAAAAATATGCATTAACCTAAGTAAACTTAAGTAAGTGTAAATAGTAAATACTTATTTACACCAACACCCCCCCTTAAGTGCAACTTAGGGGAATGCCCTTAAGCTTGCAAAAACTAGGATGAAATGCATAATGGGTCCTGGCTACTAGGCCATGTTAGCTACCCATGTACATAATGATATGCAAATCTCTCATAAAGTGGGGAAAGAGGGAAACCTCATTGGAAAAACCCTCCCCAAAAAGAGAGATGAAAGAGGATACATGGATGGATGGAGTAATCAAGACACCCTCATTATGACATACATCCAATATATACAAGAAAAAAATAGGAGAAAGACAAAAACCTCCTAAGAGGAAAAAGACCCCCCCAAAAAGGAGAAGGAGACAAGGTAGTTCCCTCCCCCCTAAAAGTAGTATGCCAATCAATGAGAAAGACTCTGATGTAGAAGTTGATCCATGACCTTTGAATGATGTTCCTCCCCTTTGGAAGAAACAAATGTAAGGGTACAAAGGAGATGCATCCCCTGTATGGTGAAGGAATCTCTAAGATGAATGGTGTCTTTGAAACTTGTTCAAAAGTCCCTATGTTGATACTGATGATGGCTTCCTCCAAAATTGTTGAAGAGAAGTGCAGATCAAACAAGGAATGTGGTAGAACCTACTTCAAGAAACCAACAACCTTCTCAAATGTGAAAGAGACCTCCTGTAGATGTTGTAAAGAAAAAGCCATAATCACGCCAACCTCAAAAGATTGATCATGTAGAGAATGGACTTGAGGATCAGAGTGGGCCCTCACAACAACTGTAGAAGAATCCTCATCAGCAAAGAGAAGCGATAAATTATCATAAAAGTTTCCCATATGTGTTGTGTGTGACTCCAAGAACAAAGCTGAAATGTCTGGCAAGAAATCATCACCTAGAAGACCATGTGTACCCTGTAGTGTTGAAGTACGTAAATTTGTCACTACAGAAAAAGGATGAAGTATTCACCTCAAAAAGAAGATGAATGTCATCAAGAATGTCTCCCACATCTTCAATGTGAGACTCCATGAATAGCTATGTCATGTCTGAAAGGAAGTCTTCGCATGAAGGTAGTGTAGGAAGACATAAATGGTCCTGCTACACTGAATCCAAAGCATTTGTGGCTGGAATTGGATCAGTAGGAGCAACATGAGCAGGAGGTGTGATCTCATCTGGAGTTGAAGAAACCATAGTTGGAGTGACTAGATGTAGAATGTCCTCTAGAGATGGAGGATCACATGGATCTCCATATTCTTCCCAAATAGACAACCAATATCACAAGGAAAATGTGCCAATCTAAGAGGAGAAAAAGATTCCTTACTAATACTTTTACGTAGAAATTGATTAAGGTTGATAATATATGTCCAATTAAAATGTGGTAGCATTGAATAGAGATAAGGAAGCAATCTTGGATGGTCTCTTAGATGGTCAACTATCAAACTACTCCATTTGTGATAGTTCCTTGTTGTCAACTGTGGTCTAATACCAGACTGACAAATCTAACAAGACTCCATGAGATCAATTAATGAACCTCAAAAAAATCAAAGAATCGCGCCTAATGAATGATTTAGGCACTTGATAGCCACTTGCCAATTTAGGGCCTATTTTTTAAAGTAGTATTTATATCTATAAAACCTATAATATGATTACAAATTTGAAAAGTAGACAAAAAAATGCACTTAAAAAATAAAATGGAACTTAATTTGGAGTCTAGATGAGCCTGTACTAAGCATTTTTGTTAGGAATAAGGTGTCTCAACCTTGGATAATTCCTATTATTATTATTTGTTTTGTAAAATGTATTTCTTGCAAATAATGTTGATGTGTCGGCATCTTGAATTGTGTATAAGGAGATCATAGCTAAAACGGTTATGACAGATTCCTATGACACATAAGAGCTATGTTAGGAAGTTTCAATGACAGGTGAAGACATGTGACAACTGATAAATTTGAGTACTGTACACTCTACCCCAAACCAAATTTATTTTTAGGGTTCCTATTTTCTCGGAGAATGGTAAAACCCTAATATGGTTACCTTTGGGAGTAGCCCTAAAAATGAAGCATGTGTTATAAGCATTTTTAGGGTTGCAAAGAGGTGGAATGTGAGAAAGTGTATTGTTGGTACTGCGAGTTACTACTGGAGTCTTTTGTTGTCGCTGTTGAACTTGCATTGCAAGTGTATTGTAACCTTGTGTTTATCGAAAGGTTTTTCCCCACTGGAAAATCTTTGTGTTATGTGTTTCTTTCTCTATCTATTTTCTCTATGCTTGGTTTGCTGTAATATGGTTGTTTACATGATATTGAATCTGTAAGTGTAAAAGATTTTAATGGGATTTGCACCATACTTCTCTTAAGAGATTAGTGTAGGAAGCTGTTTTCGCACCTGAGTTTTCTTAAAATTTTAAGTGGCAAAATTTGAGATTTGTGAGTTGTAGAAAAATTCAGGAATGAAGATCTCAAACCACCTACACCAATGTGTAGATCACAAAATCCTACCCCAGAAAAAAAAAACTGCTTGCAAAAAGGAGTCTATATGAGGAAGATATTGCTATTTGAAAATCACTGTTGTTGTTATTTTTTCTAAATTGCTGTCATGCCTCCAAAAATCAAATGGTTCTAGATTTTGCCTCAGATGTCCAATTTGGATGAAACAAATCTGATCTAGGGGTTTTTGGACCTTCTGAATGTGATGCAAATATCTGATTTGCACCAACAAGCACCAATCTTCACCTACAAAAAATCTCTCCTATGGCCTTATGGCCAATTTTTTTTTGAAAAATAATGCAGATTTGAAAAAAATAGTAGAGATGCAGATAAAAAAAATGTAGATCTAAAAATTAAATGTACAAATCTAAAATGATCATACCAATGATGCAAATCGGTCCTTCGAGTGCCGGTTTACAAAAAAATTGCCTCACGATTGACTTGGCCTAGGGTAGGCAACTTTATAGCTAATTTTCACCAAATTAGCATTCCGAATGCAATGACAAGGTCAGATCTAGCTCTAGACACTCCCAATTTTTGCAATACTCTAGATTCAGGTTGAGGTGTTGAAGCAATGGTGGTCTCAAAATGGCTATGTGATGAGAAAATATCCAAGCTCTAATACTATGTAAGAATTTGGTATAGCTCTAATACCATGTAAGAATTTGGTATAGATCTGATACCATGTAAGAATTTTCCCAAGGGAAAAATTCACCCAGGAACTAAGAACTCAAACACAAGCACAACTATAGACCAAAAATGGGTATGATCAATTAATCAGAGTATGTCCTAATACATTGCTCTATTCAGTATATGATGTGCAAAAACACTAGGAGTGCCTATATATAAAGGCCTCTGAGATACATCTAGAATGTGTCTAGAAACAACCTGTAATGCCCCGCCAAGGGATCCAAAGAATTAACCTAAAGTTTCACTAAGTTTTGTAGCATTTTTTTAAATTTTAAAACATGAAAGTTAAACCATCTACATCTCACACATGATAGCAGAAGTAATAACAACAATTCAAGTGAAAGTAAACATAAACTTACATAAAAGGTTACATTCCTTAAGGATCCCTTAACGTTGAATCACTATTAAATTAACTAATATTAATTCCATCTAATACCACATCCACATAAAATAATAATGAAAATTCTAATGTTCTTAAACAATAAACTTTGTTCCAAATGTCCCTTAATAAATTACATTTCAGAATGCTCAATCATCCACTGTACATGCCACAGGGTATGAAAGGCTTAAAATAATATACATATGTGAAAATAAAGTACATCATCATCCTAATTCTAATCCATGATGCAATAAAGTAAATGAAACCACATGTCATACATGATACATCATCATAGAAGATATAAACATCCATCATAAAAGATAACCATATATCATCAAACATAATTATCTAAGTGCACGGTTCCTCCCAACTATATATAGCATCATTAGACCATCGTGGGCCCTAGCCATCCCTCTGTGTGTAACATCCCATGTCACCAAAGAGATCATCGATATAATCATAGTAGGAATGTCACTCCTAAAACATACTACATCATATGCATAAATAAATCTAATCATGCAAAATAATGCATAAGATAACATCATCTAACATATACTAATCATCAATATAAAGATACGTGTCCGCCATCATAGTCCATGAACATAATGAAGATAGATGCCAACAAGGAATGCATCAGCCACGATGTCTCAAACAGATCTCAAATGGTAAGAGTGGAAAAACACTACCACCCGACTACATGGAACCTAAATCATCCACTCCCACCGCATTTAGGAGATAATCTCAAGTCCCAAACAGGTTATCAAACCACATAGCAAAAATACTCTCTAAGTCAAGGAATCCTAAAAGTATACTAACTCAAAGGTTCTAATTACAAAATGACATCTAATCCCAGAGGCACACAAAGACATGTAGAAAACCTACTATGCAAGCGAGAAAGTGTCATTGCACAGATCACGCTAGAGTTACCCCGGTAGTCTCTCAATAGACCCCGACCCCCTAGTGATCCCTATGCAGCCACTAGTATCCTCTCATACTGATGAGGCATACTACAGAATGCAAGGTTGCAACCAAGCATTCTCTCTACTCCCATCATAGTCTGTACTAGCACTTGAGGCATGGGCGAGAACAAACAATTATCTTATTAGGTTCATTAAGTCAGTATTAGGTGTAATGTTTTCACTTATTAAACAACTTACAATGAGTTACCCTGGTAGCCTCTTAGGGCCCCGGCCCCCATTGCAAGCCACTTCCCGACACTACAAGTAGATAACCTACCCTAAGCTCATGGAATCATAAATCACAAAATTACCACAGTCCTATATAAGCGACTAGAAAAATACCAAAAGATAATCCATAATAAGAGCATCAAATCTCCATGAGCAACTGCAAAGCATCCATAGATAATCATGACCACAATAGTTCTCTATTGGCAACTGAAGGTACCACTGATAATCAAAATATCTATTGGTTCTCAACAAGCAGCCAAAAAGTATCTCAAAGTAATACTGATCAAAGACTCCAAAATGGTCGAGTCAAAACATGTCACAACATGACATCATCAAGATCAAATAAACAAGTCAATCCCATCAAGGTGACTGGAAAGTAATCCAAACACAATTGATCGATAACTCATTAAAAGGTTACATATATCACAGCTTACACAAGAAGACTGGAAACAATATCAATCAGTAAACTACACACACCATAGAGCATGCCATCACATAACCATGGTTGGGTTTTAAAAAGATCGAGATCAAAAGACATCATCATGACATCACAATCATAACCCCCAAGCCTCTAGTAGACGTCCTAGAACTGGTCAACAATCTGGTCAACCCAAAAACCCAAAACAAGAAGCATAGAGAAAACACAATGCAAGCACATGTTTGGTTTGCTAAAATTACATGGTTGAATTAAGTGTGGAGGTCTCAGTTTTCCTTTTCAAATTTAGATATCAAGTGAGGGAATGTTTATACGTTCTTCTCTAACCTAAGTATTTGTTTTGATAGATGAAAGTTTCTCGCCACAACCCCTGGATTTTCAATTTCCTAAATGTTCTAGGAATATACGCTATACGTTATTTTGGTAATGAATTGTCATTTTCAATTAACTCAATTTTCTTCTCTTGAGAATCCCCAAAAATAATAACTTAAATATTTCATTTAAAACACTCTTATTAACATTAATTAGACTAAATTCTAATTAAGTAAATTGATTAATTTAAAACTATATTATTTATTCAAAATTAAATTAGCTTGAATACTAGAATTTCATTAATATAATAACACACACATATAAATAATATTATATATATATATATATAAATATATAATATAATATAATATATATATATATATATATATAAATTATTAATATTTAATATCATTATTAACAAAAAAAATCGAATTACAAAGTCGTTTCATAACACTCCCGCATATGTATTATGTCTGTGCATTATATATACAAGAGTGATATTAATCACTGGCCGTGCAACCCTGTACCCTATCGCAGGGCCTGCAACAGTAGTCATAGTACTTGCGACAACGGTACGGGCGACCGTCGGCCGCAGCCTATGATGGAGATGGGGGTAGGGGGTGGGTAAACCCGCCTCTCCCTAATGTAATATATTTTTTTTTATTATAACATTTTTATAAAATATTTTATCATATGCAATCTGTATTTTAACATGTAATTTCCATTGTCGCATTTTTTTTTTTTAAAAGTAGCATTTCTAAATAAACATATGTATATATATATATATATATATATATATATATATATGTATATATATATATATATATATATATGTATATATATACATATATATATATATGTATATATGTATATATATGTGTATATGTATATTTATATATATGTGTATACGTATATGTATATATATATGTATATATGTATATATATGTGTGTATACGTATATGTATATATGTATATATAGATAAATATATACATGCAGTTTGTTATCAGGCATGAATGCATTTTTGAATAAACATATATATGTATAGATATATACATATATACATATACATATATATGTATATATATGTATATACATATACATATATATGTATATATATGTATATACATATACATACATATATATGTATATATCTATACATATATATGTATACATATATACATATATGTATACATATATGTATACATATATATATATATATATATATATATATATATGTATATATATATATATACATACATATACATATATACATATATACATATATATATATACATATACATATACATATATATACATATACATATACATATACATATACACATATATATATATATGCAAATTTTATATATATTAAAAGAGAACATATACATATACATATACATATACATATACATATACATATACATATTAAAAGAGAACATATACCTAGCTTTAAACAAAAAGGGCTTTCCAATTCAATGAATTAGAAATTTCTCCTAAAAAGTAATTGTTCTCTAAATTTACCCATTAATTCTTTTAAATAGGTTTGCCTGTAAACTTTCAAACCCTAGTTCATAGAATTCTTAGATCTACACATGTGGGGGTTTCTCATATGACAATTTAGATATCCATGACAAAATTGCATATAACTAAAACATTCATGCATACAATCCTCAGAAAGCATTCAGAAGACACGAAGAAGACAGGAAGTGCTAGAAGTGAAATATCATATTTAAAAATCACGAGTGTCTACCTAGACACTGATGCTAAATCACTTCTCCTCAAAATTTGCAGAACAAGCTCCTTCCTTCTCCAACATTCTCGGGTCCTCCAAAACATGCTCCTCGAGCTTCTAGGAGTGCCTGAATATAAAGAACTCTCAAGAAGCACCTAGAATGTCTCTAGAAACAACCAGAAGATGAGATAAGTGTTGACAACTAAGCATGCGTCTTTTCCAACGTTTTAGATGAGTCACAAGGTTGTAGACACCATGTGCTTAATTTGTGCGCTAACTCCTATGTTATAGACATATGTGCAATCAAGAGGTACATTTACTCCTAGGTAGACTTATAACTTTTATTTTAATTCTTTTATTAACTCTATTATTATTATTTATTATTATTATTATTAATTTTAATTTCTTTTATTTGATTCTTTTCTCAGTTAATTTCCATTTAATTAATTAAATCAAAATATCTAAAGATCATAATATCATATTAATTTTTCCAAAATAATTAAATTATTAATTAAATCTTTTAATTTTAGACTTAATTAATAGATAATTCACCATTGACTTCCAAAATAAAATATGAAAACCCATTATAGAACAATCCACACAAACTCAGTCTAAGGGGTTAAAATCATGAATCATGTCATCCGACACATTCGAAAGGTACAACATCTTATATACTTGTCCTACCTCTCTAGGACAATTGGTTTAAGGGTTTAGGGTTTGGACTTGAGAATTTATCTCCCCTCTCTTACCATTGAGACAGTGCGATAGGGTATGCTCATCCTGGCAATTTAGGGAAATCGATGCCCGGTACCTGCAACCTGCATAAAATCCATTCATGTACATACTATATATATATATATATATGCTAAGCTAAACAGGCAATGGCAGGAAGTGGTGCATCGTGTAGATCCTGACTAGTAGGTGACTACGACTCCCTTCCTTAACCATATCAAAAATGCCATACATAAGAAAAAAAACACGCACACCATACACATGCAAGTATGGGGTAAGTATCCATAAGAAAACACATGTGATAATAACCATCTAACTAATCATCATCAATAACTGAAAGTAATGTAATAATAATCATGCATATATGAAATGTAGAGTCTAAGTAATCTCATCATACATCAACTAAATCCATAGCACGATATCTGGTAGTATCAAAACAATGCTACTAACACAAAACTAGTCTAACAGAGTTTGACCATGATAACAACAATGTATCAAGAAAAATGTAAACGAGGGCAGGCACTACACAACCATGAGATAAGATAAGCATCATGACAACTAAGCACATGCCTTATCCAACATTCTAGATGAGTGGATAAGAATGAGAAGGTTGTAGACACCATGTGCTTAACTAGTGTGCTAACTCCTGTGTTGTAGACACCATGTACATAAAACAGGTGCGGACCCCTATGTTGTCAACATGACAACTCACAAGAGTACACATACTCCTAGGTGTGTAATAAAATAAAAATAAAAAAATGCATTAACCTAAGTAAACTTAAGTAAGTGTAAATAGTAAATACTTATTTACACCAACACACTGGGACACTCATCACAATGTCACATAGTCGTTGTAGTTAAAATCCTCACAAGTTTGGGTAACAATATAGCCACAATCATTGATCTATTTCTAATCAATGACAAAGAAAAAACACATTTGATTTTAGAGTGAGGCCCACCTAGGACACATGCCTTGTCCTCACATTCTCACATGTTTTATCTAATGAGAATATTTTTATTGCAATAAAATGACTGCCATAGATCCTTCTTTGATTAGAGGGCCCATAAGTCTTTTCTTTGGTTCCTTTTGCCCTGCCCATCAAGACACTTGTCACCATGTTGTGTAGTTGCTATACTTAACGACCTTTTTTACTCCTTATGGTGACAAAGTGAGTATCGTTGATTTCCATTTTAATCAACAGTTGGGAACAATACTTTAACAATTGCATAAAGTGAACCATGAGCAAACCAAAAATTGACTCCTATTGTTTCCTGACGTAATTGTCTTGTTGAAGCTTTCAAACCTTCTTATCCCACCCTATCCACCTATCTTCATATCACTTTCTCACTTTCATTAAAAATCATACACTTTCTTTTGTGACTATGCAACCATTTTAGATTTGGCCTTGGTGTGAGAATTCCAAGGGGTGCTTGCACTGCTTCTCAAGAGACCTAGCTTGTCTCTTCTAGGTACCTAGTTCTCCTAGTTCATTTATTGGCTTAGATAATTAACTAATACCAATCAAACCCCTCTCTAAGAGTTTGATCATTTGTGCTTACCCTTAGAAGACTAACACCCTAGTTTTAGTACTCTTCTCTACACTCACTTAGAAAGCTCTAAGTGCAACTTGCTCACAAACTCCCTTCTTCATTTCAAGGCCATCAATCAACATGAGAACACTCCATTTTATTGCATTTGTGTCCATTCAGAAGGATCTTCAAGTCTTCTTCCTATCAATATCAAGGTTTGGTCTTCTAGGAAGCCTAATTAGGCCTAGTTCCAGTTAACCCTTGAAAATGACTAATTCCTCTTGCTTTCAAAAACTCTCCAAGAAACTTAGAAAATAAATTCTAGATTCAAGCACCCTTTTGGATTTCCTATAGGATTCTATAGGTCTTAGGCTCCTAGGTTGTCCGTACAGGTGACCCCTATTATCTAGGTCTAATAGGGGTAAAACGCCTAATTTCTAGGAGCTCACTGGTTACTTGCTCAAAATCCACTCAAATGGATTGGTAGTCTCTTAAACCTTCTATTATACCAACATGTACTCATACCATGCCTAGAACTATACTTGTTCTATACTTTACTTCTCTACCCTACAAGAGATCTTCTTTTCCCTTATCCTAAACCTCTAACTGGGTTCTATTTGCTCGCCTAGGGATTAGCATTAAAAATAGTTCCCCAAACTTCCACAAATCCTAATCCTAGAAATATGTAAACTAATGAATCCCCTAGAATTTCCATCTATCCTTAGGTGTTTCCCATGACTAGATTTCATGAGGGAGCCATATCTATACAGACTAGTCAGCACAGACCCAATGAATTGTTTAGAACTTAAATAATTTATTTAACCCTTAATACCTACTCAAATCTACTTGCCTATCAAATTAAAACCTCTCAAAACTAAACAAAGAATACTATTTAATCACCTAGTTGATCCTTTTAATCCATTTCAAAGCACTGTCATCACAAAAGCTCGAGAAGTTTCTGTAACATTGTTGTATAGTTCTATTCCACACAAAAAATTAATACAACAACCTCTCTCCTACAAGATTCAAGTCTTAGCTCATATATGATGCCATCTCCATCATTCTAAGGACTATTGGTTGAGCATCATCTCCTAGCCTTTATGGAATCCGGGGATAACAATGTTGCATGCAACTTTTGCAATTATTGCAAATGTTGTCATGACAACATTTTTGCAACATTTGGAAACTTTTTGTTAAGCCATGATCCTATCTCTTAGGACCTCTATCCTCATGAGAGTCTAAGGAACCAACTAGCTTAATGACCCTAAGGCATCATAATAACAACCATTAACAAGATTTATCTACCTAAAACACAATAAAGATTCCAACTCACCATCATTAAGAAATTGAAATAACAACTAATAATGGCCACTTAGTGACCTTAGTCCTATTGACTAATTCACTTAGCCAACATTGAAAATGACCTTATAAGGTCTTCAAGCAAACTAAGCTATGCTCTTGACTTGACTAGAGTCAAGTACAAGCCAAAAATATTTCAAACAGTGGAGATAGCCCAGGTGTGCTCCTGCACCATGCCTACATCCAATAAGTTCAACACTAGTATCACTGCACTTATGTGGACCCACTAGACACATGTCAAATAGTCACTTTCTAACATTATTTAAATAACATGTAGCTTGGAACTGTGACTATACAACCATCATTTATATGCTTTCAAATTAATGACTGATAAAGGCATACTTTACTATCTGATAGGGACCCCATTGGATCTGTGACAAATTCTTGCATTCTTGCATTGCTTAAAACCTATGCATTTCTCCATAGTGATAATGTGACATCTGTAGATCTTCATCTTGATTAATGATCGAGAAGACATCCTAAAATATGCTTGGCCTTGAGTTGTGAACCAATGTCATCATGAAAGTTATCCTATGATGACAAGACTTCCTTTAGAGGTTTATGGACCCACCACATCCATTTGTCATGCTCTTGCTACACTGTGATGGTTAAAACAAGCACACACTCCCATAACAAAAAAGTGATAGACATTGATTCTTTTGGCATCTAAGAGATGAGATTGGTCATTATAGTTGTTGCATTTCATTGGTCTTACTAGAGAGGTGTTACAAGTTCACTTTGTCACATAAAATAAAGATCTAAGTTGAATCGAAATGTTATAAAACAACTCATCCCTTAGGTTAACCAAAAGCAATTAAATAACATGTAGACCAAACATGACATAACTATGGGTAAAATAAAACCAAGGATAAAAGGAAATAACTCCATGCTTCTAAAATTAAAAACTAGGTAAAGTAACAACCTTAACAAAGGATTAATATAATGAGAGGGGTTTAAAACATTTTATCACACATTTTGAAAACAAAGGCATTTAAAGAAAGGCTAACATTGGCTTTTTCTGGGGATGATGAATGGCTTTCATTCCTACAAGGGTTCTAAAAATTTGGATGAAGTAGATGATACACTTGACAACACTATAGTGAGTGACACACACACACAACAGGACAAAACCTACACCTATATACACAGAAAATAATATGTACAACTCCTAACTACTGTTCATGGAAAAGAGAGGTATCTTTTAAGAGAAATATTTTTTCAAGAATTGTCCATGGACTAGCAGTTCCAAAATATCTCCACTAAGCTCTTTCAAGATGTATGAGTATTCTTCCCATCAGGAATCTATTAAATAAGGGCCAAATTTTTGGCAGAGGCTTCTCTTCTGTGCTCATTTAACCCAACAACCTCATCCATCCTTTCCCGCATATCATCTATAACATCCTCGTCATACTTTTGGACAAAATTGTATAAACCAACCAAGTTATTCTGAGGCATTCTTGCCTGAATCCCATATACCAAATCAAAAGGTGACACTCCTATTGCATTCTTGATTATTACTCTATCAACCCATATTTCTAGAGGTAACCTAGAGTCTCATGCCTTTTAATTTTCATCTAGAGTCCTTTTAATGATCTAAAAAAAACTTTTATTTGTGGATTCATCCTATCCATTTCCTTGTGGATGATATGGAGATCATTTTTATCTAGTGATGCCATATTTATCATAGAGCTATATAACCTCATCTAATTTGAAACACATGGCATCATCAGTTACAATTCTTTCTTGGTATCCAAATATAGTGATTATATTATTCAACACAAATTTTTTTACAACCTTCCTAGTTGCTTTTTTGGTGGGGATGGCTTCTATTTAGTTTGTGAAATAGTTAGTTGCTACAAGGATCCATGAATAGCTAGTGCTAGATTTATTTGCTATCTCTCCTATGGAATCCCTTCCCCATTGCTGAAAAGGTGCTTGGACTTCTACTAGTTTCAATGGGCTATTCCCAAATTTTTTAAACTTGATAGCAAACCTTTGACAATGGTCACATTTTTTGACTAAACAATGAGCATCCTTAAATAAGCTTGGCCACCAAAAACTGGCTCTAATCACCTTGTGGGTTGTTGTCTTGGCTATGTAATGTACCCCACAAACTCTTGAGTGTGTTTTAGTTAATATATGATTTGATTCCTCATGGTTTACACATTTCAACAATATATCTTCAAAGTTTCTTTACCAAAGTTTCCCATCAATAATGATATATATAACTACTTACAACTTTAAAGATATTTTGTCATTGTTAGTAAAATTAGGTGGAGCTTCCATGTGATGTAGATAATAAATGATATTCATATACTACTCACAACAATCCATATCACAAGTATAGGGCCGGTAGTCTTCATTGGCAAGATTTATTTGATTGGAATCTAAGTTAGATTGAGCCATTACCTTTTCTAATCATTGGTTTATTACTAATTTTGTAATTTGGAAATCTATGTTAAACTCTTGGATCTAGTTTATCCATCTACATCTTCTACCAGATACTTCTTCCTAGGAAAATATGTCTTTCACACCAACACTGGGAACAAAGGCTACAACAATAGCACCAACCAGATAGCATCTAAAAGCTTTGACTAGTTTTACCAGGCATAGGCTTGCTTCTCATTTATATCATATTTTAATTTTGAAATTTGCAATGATTTACTAAAGAATGCACTAGGTTGTTCAAAACCCTCTTCATTTTTTAGAAGCAAGACTGTTGCAATTGTGTGGAAAGATGCAAATGAAAAAATATGCATTGGCTTGGTATAATCTGGAGTCCTAAGTACATGGGCATTCTTGATTTCATTCTTTATTCCTTGAAAGGTGACTGAAGGTTCACCATCCCATTTGATTATTAATCCTTTTTTGAGCATCTTGGAAATTGGCCTACTAATCTCTGCAACATTTGTTATAAATCTCCTCAAGAAATTTACTTGGCCAAAGAATGATTGGATACCTTTGATATTTTTTGGTTTACGGATTTTTTCAATAGCTACAATCCTTTATGGATCAATTTTTACTCCATCCTTAGACACTATGTGGCACAAAATCTTCCCTTATGTGACCCCAAAGGAACATTTCCTTGGGTTCAAGGAAACTCCATATTCCGAGGCTTTCAAAAATATTTTCTCTAGGTGTTTGTAGTGATCCTCTACTTTCTTTGAATAGGTTGTTAAATCATCTTGGTAAACCATCATGACCATGTCTATGTATTTTGAAAAGGCAACATTTTTGGCTCTTTGGAAAGTGACCCCTACATTAATTAATCCAAAAGACATTCTAACATTCACATAGGTTTCCCATGGTGTGATAAAAGTAGTCTTGTATTGTCCCACTTCAATAACTTGTACTTGATTTTAACTAGAGAATTTATCCATCATAGACATTAGCTTAGTGCCAGCAATTTGTTGCAACATAGCCTCTGTGTTGGGTATACTATAATTATCCTTTGAGGAGGCAATATTAAGATTTCTAAAATCCACACATTGTTTGATATCACCTTTTTTCTTTCTGACTGGCACTAAATTGGATATCAAAGTGGACTGTCTTATAGGCTTGATGATTTCTCCATCCTTAAGCTTCATTAACTCTTCTTGCATCTCTAGAGCTAGTTTGGGATTAATAGACCTCTATTTTTTCCTAAATGGTTTAATATTCTCTTTCAATGTGATAACATGTTTGAAAAAATCTTCCCTATAAGCTTTTAGATCATCATAAGGCCATGCAAATACATGTCTAAAATTTCTCAATAAATCAACTAAGGACTTTCTTATAGTAGGGGACAAAGTCTTACCTATGTACACCCTTTTAGGAGACTCATTTATTCCAAGATTAATTTCTTCTAGCTCCCCTAGTTCCTTCACTTTGACTTCTAGTTGGACCCTATCTTGATTGTCAAAAACACTTTCCAATACTATCAACCCCTTGGGCACTTTATTTATTTTTAACTGCAAGATTTCTTGACCAAAAATAGTGTCCTTCCCATTTATGTTTTGAACAAGGGTACTGTAATCTACTTCCTGACCATGGTTTCTATCTTCATTTAAAAGGAAACTGAGAATGTCTCTTTCATCTTCAAAGACCTGCCAATTTTCTATGTTATCAAGAATTGAGGGCCTATTTTTCAATTCAATCTTTGAGACCCTAGCAAAAGATATATCATCAAGCTTGATAGCCACATCAAAAATTGTCGTATCCATCCAAGTTATCTGAAAAGCATCAAATGCTTCAATTTCATCCCATACAACATTCCTATTTGTTTCAACCTCTTATTCTTGGATGCATAGGCCTATCTAATCTGAGATACTGCTAACTCGAAATCACCAATGACATGCATTTTTTAATGCCATGACTGGCAACTACTTTCAATCCAAGTAAAAGTGATCCATATTATACTATATTGTTCTTGCAAGTGAAATTCAAGGTGAAGGAGTATCTGAATGTGTTCCTTTTTGGTGAAATAAAAACTACTCCAGCCCTTGGCCCTTCTTTAGAACTAGTCCCATCAAAATACATTGTGAAAATCATTTGTGAATCAATACACCTTGTTGCTTCTTGCTTAATCAATGGGATAATTTTTTAGTTTCTAGAATAGTAATTTCATCCCTAAAGAAATTTACCTTTATGTCTAGGAAGCATGTAGCATCAGTATCGATATTATCCTCAATCATTTGAATAACTCTAGGATCTTTGTTGACCTTGATAGCTTTGTCATTTATATGAAAAGTAGTGAAAGAAAATTCACATTGTAGGCTCCCTCTTATTGAAAAACTCCATTTTCATGATATTAACATACAATATTGCGGGGGGGGGGGGGGGGAATGTCAACTACCAAGACACTCATAGTTAGATCAATATTAGGATAGGCAGCTACCCTATATGGTAATGCATTGATAGTACCTATAACAAAGACCTCCCTTGCATCCATGGCCTAAAATCTACCTTGTTTAGTGTCTACTTTTAGACCAAGGGATTCCATTATTTTAAAGGGCATAACAATAGTTGAGGTTCCTAAATCAATCATACATTTTTTTAGCATTTTTCCATTTATGATTAGACTGAGGAATAAAGGGTCAATATTCTCTATATATGTTGTTACTGAACTATCCAAGTACATTTGGGGTATTGGGATATCACTCATTTAATTTCCTTTTCCTTTGGTGTGAATTGTACCTCTTGTCCTACTGATAATTCTCTTTTGATGATACTATTATCCCCAATTCCTCCTAACCAAGGGAGGGCCTTACTTTTATGTTCTTCTATCCTAAACATTTTAGACAAAGAAACCTTTGTAAGGCCCACACTAGCATCCTACTCTAGATTCTGATGAAATAAATATGATTAGGAGTTACTTAGGTCATGATGGAAATTTTTGTTACTGATAATGATTTATGGGACCCTATTAGAGGCTAATGTGGATTTTGACTAATATAAGAGTGATACCCTATCCAATAACATTAGGGCAATAAGATAATACCACATGGAAATGAGACTCAAAACATTCAAGCTAAGAACCTGGTCACAAGATACAAGGTGTGACCCACCAAGTGAATAGGAAAGATAAAATAGCATTCATTCTCCTAAGAATAACTATGAGCATAGATTAAGATGACATTAAGACATATGGAAATGTTTGGAAAATTAGTTTTAAACTGTTACGACATAATTAGTGAAACATGCTAACAGTCTAAGAAATTAACCCTAGGGGCACACAACTCATAATGGGATAAAAGAACCTTGTTAGAATTACTACTTTAGTTGGTTGATTTGTAAGGATGCTAGTAAACAATTTGCATATAATGATGTTCACTTAAGACATATATAGTAAGAATTCATTTTACATGTTATAATGATTTAATGGATGTGACTTGATGTTTCAGTGTTAAGATGGACAAGGATTGTGATGAAATTTAGGATGGAAAATTGTTATGATTAGAAAGATTAATGTTATGCATACCTTGATGTTTCAATGTTTTGAATATTCCAAGGAAATAATTAGAGGAAAGCTAATTGTATATCTTAATGCAAATTATGTGATAGAGGATCATTCTGCATTTATCTGTACATATTTTTATATTATTTCACATAGCTACTGATGTTTAAGTTGAGTGTGCAGGATAGTTGAACCATGGAGATTATTAGGGGAAACAAGGTTCAATCTTATGTGAACTTGATAAAGCCAAGGTGAATCTTTGGAAGATTCAAAGCCTCGTTGTATTGTGTTTATTTCGTAATGTGATTGTGCATGAGTATTATAGATAGAGAGCATGATTCATTAGAGACATGTCATCGTGATGTGTAAAGTGTTTTAAAGTGGGTGTGAGTGTCATTTGACACTTGTATTGTCTATGTGTAAATGACATGTCAAATAGGATTCCTTGGCATGAAGTCACTTAACCTAAGCCTAATCCTCATTAAGAAACCCATTAACCCACCTTGAAGAGTGTTAGGAAGAGTCATTTTCATGATGGTATTCAAGTTATAAGGGATAGGAAGTTCAGAGAGAGCCTAAAGTGATTCCCACGTGTTAATTTTGTGAAAATAAGTTACCCACATGGTAATAGTATGGGTTAGGGGTTTAAATATAACCATAAGTGGGTCTAGGGGACCCTCAAAAAAAGTCATTTCCAAGCCAATTCAAAAATTATGTTGTCACATGACTTCCTCCCTCATTACACCACTTGGTTAAGTTTTCATTGGTGGAAAGATACAAAAAGTAAGAGAGGTAGGTGAGGATGAAATTGGAGGTCTTTAAAGGGAGCTTGTGCCAACCTTGGTGATTATCCACCCACTCTCTAATCTTAGAGACAAATAGGGATTGGAAAGGGGAAGTCTGGAAACCAAGCAGGAAGAGGTCTTCATTCCATTGTCATAGCTTGTAAGCAGGTTAGTGCTTCATGCCATGCTATCTTTATATCTTATAGCTAAAATGGAAAATTGAAAGAGTGCGTTTTGTAGGATTGTTCTTGGGTTTCTTGTGTTGTGTTGTATTGTGAGCGTGTGTTTTGTTCATGAAATTTCTTGGGGTTCCTTTAAACTTTTCTTGTGTTGTTTGATTATTGAAATTTGTTCATGGGTGTGAAGGCTTCACTCACCCTTGAGAGGGAAGAGCAAGCCTTGGGTGAAGGGCTTAGTTGGGCTTGAGATATAGTTGAGAACCTTGGAGTATGGCCTCCATTGTATGCCATATGTTTTCATAATTGTTATGGATAGAAAGGAGAGTGATGGTGCGGTAAGAAGGTTGATGAAGTATGGAAATTCAAGGATTCTTTGGTTGATGGTAGTATGATTTGAGGATGGTTATGAAAGCCCCGAAAGGGCATGAAAACTTGTTGTTTGTGAAAGCCCCGAAAGGGCACGAAAACTTGTTGTTTGTGGAAGCCCCGAAAGGGCATGAAAATTGTTATTTTAGCTTTGGTATGTAATGGCAAGTCTCCTAATTGAAAGCCCACCTTCACCCAATGTTTATGATTCTAATTGTGAATCATTGTGCAAACCTTGGTTGGGGTTGTAAATGTGTTGCTAAATGTGTGATCTTGTTAGTTCATGTTGCTGTGGTGATGTTTGGATGTATCCCGATTGAGCCTTGTTTCCCCTAGCATGGGGGTGGTCTCTTTGAGGCCTAGGTTGGGAGGTGAGCCTCCATGGTTCATTATTTTTACCTCTTATTTGGAGGATCCTACTGGATGATCTTGAGAATTGGGAGCCTTATTGTTCCTCCATGTGCATCGAAGATAAAGACTTCCTTTGTTGTATCCAAGCTGAGATTAAGAGTAAACTCCATTCTATTATTGAGTACAAATGTATAGTAAGAAGATGTTATTGTCTTAAGTAGCTATCATTTGGAAAGGTTGTGAGTGTCCATGAGTAGTAAGAAACATATCCATGGTGTATATTTTGATACGTTGATTTCACCACCTTTATGTATTATAGGAATATCATGGAAGAGAAATCTATTGTGATAATTTAGTTGTCTTATTGTTTTGAATAGAAGGATGTCTCATGAATTTCGAATACTTGATGTTATGAGCGACATACAAAAGGATTTTTCCAAACTACATTTGACATCATAGAAGAGATAGTATCCATAGAAAGGATTATTCTTGTAGATTGTTATTATCATTTTAGTTTTATTGTGTAATAAGTATAAGTGTACATTCTAATTGACATCTGCACGAGTATACAATGTTCATCCTTGAGAAAAGGTTTCCAAACCTCATAATACTTAGATAGGAACAATTCAGAGAGTTCCATATAAAACTTTGGTAGGAAATGTATAACTATTGTCTTAAGTTTAATGTTTGAATGTCAAATGAATCACAATTTTCAAACTATACTCAGTTTAGAAAAGCTCTAAAATTATCCTTGCAATAATTTCACAAGAGTATCCTAGATCAAAAAAGAAGAAAATCTAGTGGATGATATAGAATGTATAAGAGTATAAAAATAACTTGCTGTAGGTGTTCATTTATCCTCTGGAAAATGTATGAGGAAGTAAAATAAATCTCTGCCTTTAATACAGACATTAAAATAATCATGAATATACTCTAAGACCATAGAACCCTATATCTTATATGGCATATGTTAGCATGATAAACACTTTATCAAATTAATTGCAATGGGGGACTCATATAGGGCATGTAACACAAGTCACCATCTTATCAAATCAAGAAACCTTTTTAGAAATATATATATCTTATAATAATGCTAAACACTCCTAAAACTAGGAACAAATAATAATAAAGAAATGACATTGACAAATCATCCTACACATGATCTCACCTAGGTGACCCTTTACTAAGAATAAATAAGTTGAGGTTTGTTTAATGCAAAGAAAGAAAAAGACAAAATTGAATAAAAGATCCCTACTAGGCGAATTGCCTTGTCCCATAGAAGAGGGGACCAAGAAACTTAACTTCTCTGACATGACAAACCTCTTCCCTAGGTGCTTTGTGCCTTAGAATATAATATGGAACAACTTGCAAGCTGATGTCATAGTTTTGACATGAGTGAACAACTCCCATCTTGTCTTAGGCACCTTGATTTCCTTGGAGATAGATGTGGCAATTGTTTATGTAATTTTCTTGCACCCACTTACCTTGCCTAGGAAAACTCCATGCTGCCATCATTATGGAACCATGATGCAAGTCAACATGACTTGGGAAATTTGAAATGCATGGCTTTTCACCCAATTGAATAGGATTTGACTCATGTGTACAAAAAGCAATTATGCTTGTTTGTCTTTCAAAACATTTTGGGTAAGTTCACCATGGAGGGAAGCCAAAAGAAATTCGTATGGTTGGCCCTTTTGAAAAAAAGGTGATTCACATTTATTGCAAACAAGGGTAAATTCACATGGGATTGAGAGGCTCAAATTCAAAGCTTAGAAAAATTCGCATGGAGATAAAGTGCAGATTTTGATTTCTACGGGTTGCCTTAATTTAGGTGGAAAAATATATTTAAGGTAGTGATGAGACTAGCATGGCTTAGGAATAGGCTATAATAAATAAGTGATGGAGTTAAATGGGAGAGAGACTTAAAAGATTTGAGTGTTTTTCTTAAATAGATATACATGGAGAGATAAAAGGGGGTTTGAATATTGGTCTTATCTCCTTGTGATTAGATTATTGATTCATGAATTTATTGATTTATAAATTTACAAGTTATGATTATAGTGAATTTGATTTATAAGTTAGCTATAGTATTTAATCATTTCAATGGTAATATTAATATGTAATTAGTTTTAAGATGTTTGATTGTAGCATAAGTAATTATAGATATTTGAGAATGTATGAGGTACTTATTATATATATATATATATATATATATATATATATATATATGATGTTGATGGTAGTATCGGTGGGAAACATAAATAGGACATTTAGCCTTAAACTTATTATGGTAAATATTGTCTGATTATTATCTGTGTTTTTTGCCACAACTGATGATGGTATGGGAATAAAGGTAGTAGAGGGTCGGATAGTAATTTGATCTGAGTATTACTAGCATTGATTGCGAATATAATAAATTTAATAATAATAATGTTATCAATTTACACAAAAGATGTATATTATGATTAGAAGGAAAGGAGATTTAAGAATAATAATAATAATAATAACATTAATATTGAGGTGTTCCTAACACTATTAAAATGATTAATTAAAAGAACATCTTCTAGTTGCAATCTTTAAAACTTCTACAACTACATTAGCTCTAAATTTGAAACTCACTTGCAAATTAGACCCTGATGGGATCAATCTCTCACTCGTCAACTCATATAGACTACTCCAAGTTAAAGTATGAATAATGTACCTACGTTTATAATCGACAACTCAGAATAGTCGGGCAATGTCTATATTTTTATCGTAATCCATAGTCTTAGAATGTATCTTGCATGTTTAGTTAAAATAGAGTCACATTCAAGTATAACCACAACATGACAGAAGAGTAAACTCTTCATATTGTACACCAAGTCATTCGTCGAAATCATAAACATTAATGTATCTAAAAAAAAATTTGGTAGTGTTTTGACTAGTAAGTTTCAGGGCATGACAACCTTCACAGTAATATGTGACAACATAGTTATCATATCAATAGGGTCATACACAAGACATTTACATGAATTGTTAGAAATAACAATGGTAAAGTAAACTCTGAGAGGGGGGGGGGGGGGGGGGGGGGGGGTGGGGGGTGGTGGGTGGGTGAATTAGTACTTCAAAACTTTAACTATAAAACATTCACCACACATCCATCTCATAATTTAGCATGTAAAATAAAATAGCTAAATACACATGTTATCCATAACATGAAACAAATAACATATAACACATAAAAAAATACATTTGTTACCAAGAAACCCTCCAATGGGAAGGTAAAATTAGGGTGGGGATGACACCCACAAATCTCATTACTGCAGCTATAAAGTGCAGCCAGTTAAGGTTACAAGAAGTTTGACCATAAACTATGATCTACCCTATGAAAGTCTTTCCTTGTTAAAGGCTTACAAAAGTTGTTAGGTCTCACCCTATTAAAGGATTTAAACACCCTGCTAAAAGTGTGCCTTGTTAGTGGAATTAAACTTGCAATAAAATAAGCACTCAGTTAAGAGATTTACATAAGCCTCTTAAGGCTACTCTATTAGGATATTTTATCTACATCACTTGTTAGAATGATTCAACACCATGATCCTTCAGTTGTCATTCTATTGCTAGATGTCAAACATTCTCTTTCTTGGTGTGTGCTTGATCATTCTGATTAGATATGTCTGCTCTATCCTCTCTTTATTTTCCTCTATTCTCTCTAACTCATTCTTCAATTCATAATATTATCACAACCTCCATAGCCACTATGAATGCTCTCTGCACTTAGCATTCATCTCTCTTGCATCTCCTTCTCTTCCTTAACACACTTACAAACTATTTAGGGTTTGTCTCCTTAAGTAAACACAAGTTGGGTAGGGTTAGGTTAGAATCAATGGTTGAGGTTGATCCATTTTTCCACTTAGAACATCCCTCAATTTAATTGGTTGCATGTACTCCATAGGGATTTATAATATACATCTATATACATCTTCTAGAATTGTAAAGCAATTATTAAGTCAGACCAAAAATGGTTTATATAGAAGTTTTTTCCATTACAAACAACTATGTCCAAAATTGTTCACTTGACAATTGAAGTCTCTAATGCTCGACATTCACTATATATTCAATACTATAACTCAGTTCCTAAATGAATCAACATACTCTATTTACTCGGCTCATGAGTGACTCAGAATTAACTATCTGCTCAAAACATACTGATGCTCGACACTTACTATGTATATTACTCAGCATGTATTATCTAGCAACAGATGCTCAACATGCTTTGATCACTCAGCTCACATTGATTCCTCGGCTTGCTCTGATCACTTGGCTTGCACTATAATTTTCTTGAATAATGACTTCGTGTTTTGTCATTGCCTTTTCAAAACCAATCTAACATTAACAATCCCCCCCTTTGATGTATGTGGCAAAAACACGTTGTCATGTATATATAATCCTTATTATGAGCATAACTTAGACAATATATCTGTGACTTAGCTTATATGAAAAATCTCAAAACTTCAAAATGTTACAAAATGGATGAAAAATTATCATACCTCATTACTCCATTACTCCCCCTGGGTAAATGTCTCCTTTCTGTATCTAAATCTGATTCTCTTGCTGAGTAAATTTGTTGTACCCTATTTCTGCACAATTACTCCCCTTTACTTCACTATATCCCTTTTGTACTATATCCCCTTTTGTACTATATTCCCCCTTTTTGGACACTTATGTCATGGGTGGTATACTAGTAGTTTGTTTATCCAAAAATGATTTATGGATCTCCATTATGATTTTTAATACTGCATCCTAATTGTTGCACGTTACCTCTAGAGATTGATATTGAATTTCTAGCTCGACAACAAGATTAACTAAGCTATTATGAGTAGAGAGATGAGAATATTTCTTCATCAATGTCTCATAATAGGGTATTTCCTTGGGAAATACTTCCATGTGTGTGGTCAACATAGATTGGATGCTGATCAAGGTAGCTTGAATGTTAGCATCTTGTGCTTTCTAGCTTGGCAAGCCTACCTTGAGTGTATAGTAGTCTTTGAAAATGTGATTGACTTTGACCAAGAGAGAGTTTTAAGGCATTATCTATATTCTTTATATCTCCATACATTTGGTCAACAACCCTCTAAATCTCTTGTGTGAAAAGATCCACATCACACAACTTGGTGTAAAGAGAGAAAATATTCTCCAACACCTTCTTTATACTCTCCATCTTGGCTACTAAATAAACCTATTATAGTGCAAGGACACTAGATATCTTTTCAAGTACCTTAGTGTGAAATTTTCTTTCAGACCATTCTAATAGTTTAGTATTTGAATCTAGGTCTTCATCACTAATCTTATCAACAATATATACTAGTTGCTTAATAATTTTTTGATCTTCATTTGTAGCTATAAGATTGAAAGCATTAAGAAATATGTCTTTGATGTCATGAAGCACTTGCTTATGCTTATGCTCCATTCTTAGCAACTCTTGCCATTTCTTCCTCTATAAAGCTTCTTGTAGAATGTTCATCTTCTCAATGGTGATTGCATTAAGATCAAACTTGGGTAGTTCAATCACCTCATCTAGGCTTACATCTCCATAAGATATTTCTTTTGAACTCCTTGATGTTTTTGCACTAGGCCTTGATATCTACAATGGTGTGGCATGAGTGCTCGACCTTTAAAGAACTTGACTAATGGTAGCAGTCATAGAAATTGGTAAGGTAACTAGAGTCTGAATAGAATTTTTTTGCTTTGGGGTAGTAGTCACCTTCAATTCTTCAAACCTATCATCTTGTCTCACTTCTATCTTTTTCTTCACCTTGAGTTTGTGGAGTAGGTGCAAGACTAGATTCTTCACCTAGTTTGACTTCAGTTCCATCTTTCTCAACTATAACTAAGGCTTTCTTAGTTGAAATTAGTGACACTAGATGTAATGCTACTTGTGCTGCAGTAATAACACTAAGCTATTTAGTGCTTGCACTTTTGTCTTTTGTCTCTTCAACCTCTTTAGGTAGAGGGGGCACACTTAGCTATTTAGTGCTTTCACTTTTTTCTTCTATCTCTTTAACCTCTTTAGGTATAAAGGGCACACTAGATGTATCAATTTGTTCCTCCCCTGCTGTTGCCACTTCCACCTTTTCAATTTCATATGTTCTCACCAATATAGGATTTGAGCATAATTATGTTGCCATGGTGGAATCCTTCAATGTCTTCTTCAAGTCATCATTAGTCAAAGGATTGATATTTTGAGTAGAATTTTTAGGAACATACTTTATTTTTATTGAGTCTTGTTGACTCACTTGGTCTATATGTGGGGGACTATCATTTGACACTTGTACATCTTGTACATTCTATTCATCTTACTGCTCTTCTTCAGCTGTAGCCTCTTTTGTTGCTATTTCTTCCTTAGTGCCTCCCACACTACCATCCTTTATTGATACCTCTTGTGCTATTTTTTTTGTGGCTTTTTCATCTTTCTTAGGATCTTGTATTTCTTGCTCACCTTTTTCTTTTATTGTAGGAGTGGATGACCCATAGATAGATCTCCAAATTTGTGTACTCTTGGTGACTACATCCTTAATTTTCTTATTCAATATATGGAAAGATATATATTTTGGGGCAAATTTAGACTTTTTCTTATCCATAGCCTTAGTAATCTTCCTCTTGTCCAATTTTGGCATTACTTGGGCTAGAGTGGATTCCCTGTTTTGTCTCTCTATATGTAAATTGTATTGTCATTTATGCTCAACTTAGTCATATAGAATCTTTGGTAGGGAGTTGGAAATCTCAATAGGAGTTGATTTAAATGTAGCCATCATCACATATATGGCTTCTTCAATAGTATTTTGTTTAACCTTTCCTCACTTGTCAAATGCAATGTGTGCAAAACAAGATAAATCTGCATTTGATTTAATATTGTCACACAAATTATCTAAGTTAGAGGATGGATTGTGGCTTACCACCTCGAATTGACTCATATCATTAGATTTTGTGTTCTCCTCATTTGAATTAGCTACTTAATTATATTTTCTCCTCACATATGTCTTCTTGGCTAGCTGGCTTGGCTCTGCTGAGTTAATAGTCCTCTTTCCTTTAGGTTTCTTAGCAACCTTAACTTTCTTGGTGGCTACCCTTGTGTTAGACTTGGTAGAAAGTACTATTGGCTTTTGTTGTAAAATTTTAACAAGCTTCTTCTTTAGTTTCTCCACTTCAGGCTCCGTAGTCTTTCTCTTCTTCTTTCAACAGGCTTAGGTGCTTCCTTGACACCTTCTTCATTAACTTCTTCATCTTCTCTTTGTCCTTGATTGAGTGCTAAAGGGGCTTGGATTGGATCATCCTCTTCATCCTCTTTATCTTCTTCTTCTTCTCCCCCTTCACCAAATCTCTCTTTCATCTTCTTAACAAGTTTATTCTTCTTCCTTACCACAAAAGTTGTCTTCAAGTCAATTGTAATTCTAGACCTGGCTTCCTCATAGTTTCTAAGTGAGGTAGCACTTTTATCTATTTCATTTGCCAATAGAGTTGTGATAGCTACAAATGCCTCATCTACATTGATCTCATATGGTGAGGGCTTAAGCCATCTAACCCTAGGAATAGCCACCTACATATATGTATAATTTGCATCAACTAAGAATCAAACATCATTGTAATATTTTTCCACTAGTGACATAAGAATCTTTAGTCTTTGTTTCATGGATTTATTAAAATCCTTAAAATAACTAGTTATCACTAACTCAAAGTTATCTCCAAGTTGCTTTATGAATTCTGCAATTTGAGTTATAATAGACCTATTGGTCTTCCAAGCAACTTTTCCAAATGTAGGAAGTGTGTTCTACACATAAAAGAATATACAAACTAGTAAAGAGCAAAATTTACAAGATGTAGTCTTTTTTTTTCCTTATGGCCTCCAACTTCTCAAATAGTTTCTAAAGTAATAACTCGAAAAGGTCATAGGTGTGGTCTCTCTTCACTATTTTGTATCCCAAATCTACTACCATATAGGATACACTGTTCAGTTTGCTAGATTGAAAGAAATTGTGAGCTATCACTCTCACAATAAAAGAAATTAGGGGGTTTGAGATAGAATCTATAGACATTCCCCTGTTGTTACATACTACACCTGTGTTCTTCTTAATTATCTCTTTTGAATCAGTTTGCGTGCTCTTAGGTTTGTCTAGGGTAGGATGCCCTATCACTTTGTTGATGATCCTTTTTGTGATCTTAATCGGTCCATTTTCTAGCCATATGAAGTCATAATGTATTCTATTGAGCACAATTTTTATCCATTCAGTCTTTGACTACATTAGGGAAATCTAGGGCATGGGTTAACCCTTTCTTTTCTACAATTTTTTTCTCTTCCTTTAAGATTCAATCATTACAAAGTTAACTATACAAATCCCTTATGTTCATATCTCCTATACTTCCAACTTTGCATGAATAACAACACTTGACATCCTGAATCATAAGAACTTCTGGTGATATCATCGATACTGCACCAGATGGGTCTCCTTTATAAGCAATATTAGGTATTGCTTGGATAGGTGGTTATCTTGCATCATTAATAATTAATTTAACATTAAACACTTCCTTTCCTTCTTTCCTAACACTTGCAAAAGAGCTAGCTTCCATATTTGAAACTTAAGGTTCACAAAAATTCAAACAATGAAACTCGACACCAATAAAATACATTTCCAATCTGATGAATATGTCAAGTTGCAGTTGAATTTGGTTTGCAAATAGAAGAATCTTCTGTTGCAATTTTCCTTCATGCTCTTCTTTCTCTCTTCAACTATTGGTGAATGCAAATTAGTTAAGAAACAACTATATAATGCTTAAAATTATATGATAAATGCTTAATGCTTACACAACTATAAGCTTGGTCATCACAGGGTTTCCAACTCACTCAACTTACATATGATTTCCTCTATGCTTAGTTTACATAAAAATCTTGGCCAATACTACCATACCTTCATTACTAGGTAACAACTAAAATTTTATTTACATTCGGTAGTAACTGTGAAACCTTTCATGCTCGGCAAAAAACATGAAAACTAAAAAAACTATATATTTCTTCTAGGTTCTAACCAATCCATTGCATATTAATTCATGCATAAATTATCTTTTTATAACTTATATTCTTAGAACTGATGTACAATATATCATTAAAATGTCGCACATATCTTTTGATTGCCTAGTTGGGGGTGATGTGATCACCTAATCAATTGGATGAAATGACCTTATCTGAACTTGATGTGTTGCAATCTTCCTTCTTCTTCCATGTCTTGTTCATCTACACTTTGACCCTCTCAACATTGAACCTTTCTTTTTCTTTATTGTTTCCATTATTCACTGCTCGTGATCTAGTTGGATAGTTTCTACTAATATGACCGGTCTTCAAACAACTAAAGCATTTAGTTTCACTCAACCATCTATTGTAGTTTCCTTTGAAATGTGTTTTAATGCAATTCTTAGGAACATGTCCATATTCTTGACAATAGTGACAACTGTACCTTGTATTGTAATCCCAATTGTAGGATTTTCCATTTTGTTGTACCTTTGCTTGTTTAATGTCCACTTGACATTAGATTTGCATTCATATGCTTTATGTCCATACTTTTGACAATTGTGGCAGTATCATTCAAATCTCTATGTGCTTAAGGTCTTGGTCTTGCATTCATGTGCTTGATGTCCTTTCTTGTTGCACTTATGATAGTAACCCTTGAATTTTTG